>NIVC01000285.1:37500-61282 GCA_002269645.1 Macrostomum lignano | reverse complement strand
TTTTCCAGGATTCTCCCTGTAGTTATCTATAGAAACATGGATTCTCCTTAGTTATTAATAGAAACATGGATTCTCCTGTAGTTATTTATGGAAATATGGATTCGCCTTGTAGTTATTAATAGAAACTCAGATTCTCCCTGTAGTTACTATAGAAACATGGATTCTCCCTGTAGTTATTTATGGAAACTCGTACTCTCTCTATGGTTATTATTTGAAACATGAACTCGCCGTGAAGTTATTTTTGACAAGGGGTTTCTCCTTAGAGTTATTTAAAGAAACTTTAATCTTCAAGTAGTTAATTTTAGAAACATAGGTTCGCCTGGTAAGTATTTTTAGAAACACGGAGTCTCCCCTACATTCATTTCATAGAAACACAGATTTCCCACAGTTTTGCGATGTAGACCAGGAGCAATCACCAAACATGGACCAGAGACGTGTATTCTGAAGAGCTTTAGTATAGAAAAAATATCACTTCTAGCTCGTACCTAAGAGCATCAAAGCATGAATTCTCCCAGGAGA
This sequence comes from Macrostomum lignano, assembly GCA_002269645.1. Taxonomy (NCBI): domain Eukaryota; kingdom Metazoa; phylum Platyhelminthes; family Macrostomidae; genus Macrostomum; species Macrostomum lignano. The sequence goes on along the minus strand of NIVC01000285.1, from coordinate 60,763 downwards.
ATTTCTACTCAGGGGTATTCTCCACGGAGAAAATTAGAAAATTTTCCAATTACCGTTATTGCATGATAACTCTGTGAGGCGGCCTGCCCATCAAAGGACCAGTCCAAGCCATCAAAGAATTAATTTTCCTTTGTCCAAGCTAGTCCGGGCCAGAGCATTATTTGCAATTCAATTATCGTTTCCACTAAATTTTTCTCGTCGGCAACTGCTCAAATTTTAGCCGCCCCCAAAAGTCGTGATTAATCTCGAAGCAAGTCGTGTGTTTTTGCAGCATCGCCGGCCGTAAACAGCAAGCAGTGCCGTGCTTCCGTGCAGGCTGCGAGCTGCTGGCGGTGATCTGCACTTCTGGGCTGCATACCGTGATTGACAGACTCAATTTTGCGACGAATTCAACTTTACTAACCAAGCCCATAGGAAGTGGCTTCCCTGTGAGAAGGAAATTGAGGGTGAAGTCCCTTATCAGCCGAGAGCTGACTCGCGAGGGCGAGCCTACAGGTTCCAAGTGGACTCCGAACTCGATAAGAGTATTAGGCTTAGCAAGTAAACACCCGGACCTTCCTGACATTCATCTGGCCTTCACTTCATCTCATTTGCTAAACTACCCAGACATCCCCGAGTTGAAGGAACGAATGAAGAGTCACTGGACTAAGAAATGAGCCAATTTTCGAAATGAGCCCATGTTTTGAGGTCGTTCGTAAGCTGCAAGTCTGTTCAGAAGCAGACTGCATGCGTTGACTTTGTTTTGATTGTTTTTTCGCGCAACTTTTTTTCACACTTCAGGTTCGACGAAGGTCAAGATTGCCCTCTGAAGCGCCAGAACTTGTCGCCTTACCAAATGGAATTGCGGCTTCTACAGTTTCTGCACAGAGACTACCTGCTTCTGCATTTCGGATTTACGTAAGACATTCATATCGATCAGCTGATTGTAACTCCGTCTCTGGGGTGCTGGGGAGCAGCCCTGACTTTCTCATCGGTCAGGCATGCACACTCTCTGTGCCTTGGGGGGGGTGGGGGTTGGCCCTCATGGCTGTGAAGCCCCAACTGAATGTAGCCGCGCGCGATATCAAGTCTCAGGGGAATTCCAGGCTAAATTTAGATCGAACAGAATTCCATACTATATTTAGGCTCAATGGAATTCCTGTTTAAATTTTGATTGAAGAAAAATTGAGGAAATCCCGATTGTGCTTTAACTCAGAAAAGCAGCTGGTTAATCGATCTTCCAGACGCGACGATCCACAGAAGACCGGCCTGGTGTCTGAGGACGCCTTCCGAGCCATTGTCGGCCGGGTGCTCCGAGCGGAGGTCCCCGCCCACCAGCTGGCGAGCGTCCTGGCCCGACTGACGAGAAGCCGAAACGGCGCTGTGCAGTACATGCCGTTCTTGGAGCAGTTTCACATCGCGTGAGCCACTGCAGATCTGGGAGATCGCCCCGACTTCAATCTGTACTTTTTGGAATTTCCCTTGTCCGATGGATTCTCCGCCCACTGGGGTTTCAGTTAATATCCATCTACTGGGATTCCCTCCCCTAACTGGATTCTCCATCTGCTGGGTTGCCCCCTCTAACTGGATTCTCCATCTGCTGGGATTCCCTCTCAAAGTGGATAGATTCTCCATCTTACTGGGATTCCCCCTCCGAGTGGATAAATTCTCCATCTTACTGGGATTCCTTCTCAAAGTGGATGGATTCTCTATCTACTGGGATTCCTTTCAAATTGAATAGATTCTCCATCTTACTGGGATTTTTTCTCAAAGAGGATGGATTCTCCATCTTACTGGGATTCCTTCTCAAAGTGGATGGATTCTCTATCTACTGGGATTCCTTTCAAATTGAATAGATTCTCCATCTTACTGGGATTTTTTCTCAAAGAGGATGGATTCTCCATCTTACTGGGATTCCTTCTCAAAGTGGATGGATTCTCTATCTACTGGGATTCCTTTCAAATTGAATAGATTCTCCATCTTACTGGGATTTTTTCTCAAAGAGGATGGATTCTCTATCTACTGGGATTCCTTTCAAATTGGATAGATTCTCCATCTTACTGGGATTTTTTCTCAAAGAGGATGGATTCTCTATCTACTGGGATTCCTTTCAAATTGGATAGATTCTCCATCTTACTGGGATTTTTTCTCAAAGAGGATGGATTCTCTATCTACTGGGATTCCCTTTCAAAGTGGATCGATTCTCTATCTACTGGGATTCCCCCTCCGAGTGGATAGATTCTCCATCTTACTGGGATTCCTTCTCAAAGCGGATGGATTCTCTATCTACTGAGATTCCCTTTCAAAGTGGATCGATTCTCTATCTACTGGGGTTCCCCCTCCGAGTGGATAGATTCTCCATCTTACTGGGATTCCTTCTCAAAGTGGATGGATTCTCTATCTACTGGGATTCCCTTTCAAAGTGGATCGATTCTCTATCTACTGGGGTTCCCCCTCCGAGTGGATAGATTCTCCATCTTACTGGGATTCCTTCTCAAAGTGGATGGATTCTCTATCTACTGGGATTCCCTTTCAAAGTGGACGGATTCTCTATCTGCTAGGACTCCCTCTAAAAGTGGACGGATTCTCTATCTGCTAGGACTCCCTCTAAAAGTGGACGGATTCTCTATCTGCTAGGACTCCCTCTCAAAGTTGGATGGATTCTCCATCTACTGGGATTCCCCCTCCGAGTGGATGGAATCTCTAGCTACTGGGATTCCCTCTTAAAGTGGATGGATTTTCCATCTGCTAGGATTCCCCCTTTAACTTGATTATCATCAACAGTGATTTCCATCAAACATACGGGATTCGCCGTTTTCTGAATATAAAACGGGACTAAAGTATACTTTCGAATTTTTTACTTTCCTAGACCAAAAATGTGGGCCAAGCAGCCGATCTGCCCGAAACCGCCATCTCAGCAGCAGCAAAAGCAGCAGCTTGAAGTTGCTCCTTCAGCTGACTCCGCGACTCCTGCAATCAAGGAGGTGAAGTTCCAGACAAAGAAGAACTCGCAGTCAAAGCGAGAGCAGCAGCAGCAGCAGAGATCCCTGTTGGACTTGGCCAGAATGACTCAGGCCACCCTGACTGCTCACTTCCACCAGGTGGACAAGCTGTACAAGCAGATGGACCGGCGCAATACCGGCAGAATCAGCTGCAAGCAGTTCCGGTCCTTGCTTAACGCGTGAGTTATTGGTGATGCAGTTAGCGATGAGAGCTAAATTGTAAGATTTATGGTCCTTAAGATTCTCGTATAGATTCAGCTCCAATCTCATATAGATTCGGCTCCAATCTCATATAGATTTGGCTCCAATCTCATATAGATTCAACTCCAATCTCATATAGATTCGGCTCCAATTTCATATAGATTCGGCTCCAATCTCATATAGATTTGGCTCCAATTTCATATAGATTTGGCTCCAATCTCATATAGATTCGGCTCCAATCTCATATAGATTCGGCTCCAATCTCATATAGATTCGGCTCCAATCTCATATAGATTCGGCTCTATTCTCATATAGATTCGGCTCTAATCTCATATAGATTCGGCTCTATTCTCATATAGATTCAGCTCCAATCTCATATAGATTCGGCTCTAATCTCATATAGATTCGACTCCAATCTCATATAGATTCAACTCCAGTCTCATATAGATTCGGCTCCAATCTCATATAGATTCGGCTCCAATCTCATATAGATTCGGCTCCAATCTCATATAGATTCGGCTCCAATCTCATATAGATTCGGCTCTTATCTCATATAGATTCGGCTCTAATCTCATATAGATTCGGCTCTAATCTCATATAGATTCGGCTCTATTCTCATATAGATTCGGCTCTATTCTCATATAGATTCAGCTCTAATCTCATATAGATTCGGCTCCAATCTCATATAGATTCGGCTCTTATCTCATATAGATTCGGCTCTAATCTCATATAGATTCGGCTCTATTCTCATATAGATTCGGCTCCAATCTCATATAGATTCGGCTCCAATCTCATATAGATTCGGCTCCAATCTCATATAGATTCGGCTCCAATCTCATATAGATTCGGCTCCAATCTCATATAGATTCGGCTCCAATCTCATATAGATTCGGCTCCAAACCCCGTCATCTTCCCTCTCTCAACCCGCAGCCTCGGCCTGGGTGTCACCGAGCAGGAGATGTCGGCGCTCTGGTCAACTCTGGACACCAGCCCGGACGGGCAGTGGAGTTACAGGCAGATGCTGAGGCACTTCATGTCCGGTGGACTGCAGGAGGCGGCCTTGATGGAGAGGCTTCGCGGCGCTCATAGGAGCTGGCGGATGTGTGAGTCGGCAAAACCATTCCCCTGCCTTTGCCAGTTGATGAGAATGATAATCCCTGCTCAAAGGGATATCAGTTTAGGGAGGGGGGGTAAAGAGAGAAAGATAGAGCACATCTGCTCGAATCTTATATAGGAAATTTGAATCTCATGTATCATTTAAGCTTGTCATGGTTTTGCTTTTTCTTTCCACTGGTGCCACTGACCGGCCTCTCAAACTGATGGAGTGCTGTAATTTGACTCCTGTCTGTGGCTGTTTATCTGTTTTTGTCGACATTTCCTGTCTATGAATTATTTCTATGAATCATTTAGCAGTACGTCTGTCAGTCTTCACTGATTATATCCCATTATATCCTATTTTATTCCATTCTATTCCATTCTATTCCGCTCTATCCTATTTTATTCCATTCTATTCCATTATATCCTATTATATTCCATTCAATTCCATTCTATTCCATTCTATTCCATTCTATTCCATTCTATCCTATTTTATTCCATTCTATTCCATTCTATTCCGCTCTATCCTATTTTATTCCATTCTATTCCATTCTATCCTATTATATTCCATTCTTTTCCATTCTATTCCATTATATCCTATTATATTCCATTCAATTCCATTCTATTCCATTCTATCCTATTCTATCCCATTCTATCCTATTCTATCCTATTCTATCCTATTCTATCCTATTCAATTCTATTCTATCCCATTCTATCCTATTCTATCCTATTCTATCCTATTCTATCCTATTCTATCCTATTTTTTCCTATTTTTTCCTATTCTGTCCTATTCCATTCTATCATATTCTATCCTTCTATCTTATTGTATCCTATTCTAGTCTATTATATTATATTCTGTTCTATAATATCCCATTATATCCTATTCAACTTTATTACACCCCATCGTATTTTATCCCATATCCAATAAATATTCAGCGGACACCGCAGATCCAAGCGTGATGAAGCTGCGCCAGCTTCGTGAAATCAGAGCAGACAATCAGGATGAAGCTGAGCAGCAGAAGCAGCAGCAGCAACCGACTCAACCGAAGCGCGAGTCTCTAACCAAGGCCGAACTGGAGTCCCTGATTGAACTCAGCCGGCCAGGCATTGTGGCCAACTGGGATGAGATTAAGCTAAGATTGCGCCGCCTCGATCCTCAAGGCACTTCGTGCATCTACCGAGTTGAGTTTGCGGTAAGTTAATACAACAGTAGTGCTCAGACGTCTGCAGAATCGAACCCGAGACCTCCCATTGTGAGAATTGAACTTTTGCATCCATTAACTCTCTTGAGCACATAAAAATATTCCAGGAACTGGCTCGCGAATATCAACTGCCCCTGGATCCTGCGCAACTCGAAAATCTGTCCAGGGCGTTTGAGAAACGTGGAAATGGAAGGTATGACTGATTCGATGGAATTTCCCCATAGTCTTTTGGACTTTTCGCCGCTTAAAGCAATTTCTTCAATTTCTTAAAACGGGATTTCCCAGTCTGTCCAGCCAGGATCCTCCAGTCTTTTCAGGCGGGATTCCCCAGTCTTTTCAGGCGAGATTCCCCAGTCTATCTAGCTGTGATTCCCCAGTCCATCAAGCCCAGCAGGGATTCCCCAGTCTATCCAGCCCAGCCGGGATTCCCCAGTCTATCCAGCCCAGCAGGGATTCCCCAGTCTATCCAGCCCAGCAGGGATTCCCCAGTCTTTTCCGCCAGGATTCTTCCAGTTTGTCCAGCCGGGATTCCACAGTTTATCCAGCCCAACCGGGATTCCAGTTGGGAATCTAGCCGGGATTCCCAAGTCTATCCTGCCGGGATTCTCCTAGTCTATCCAGCCGGGATTCTCCCAGTCTATCCAGCCGGGATTATCCAGTCTATCAGCCGAGATTCCCCAGTCTTTTCCGCCAGGATTCTTCCAGTTTGTCCAGCCGGGATTCCCAAGTCTATCCTGCCGGGATTCTCCCAGTCTATCTAGCCGGGATTACCCAGTCTATCCAGCCGGGATTACCCAGCCTATCCAGCCGGGATTCTCCCAGTCTATCTAGCCGGGATTACCCAGTCCATCCAGCCGGGATTACCCAGTCTATCCAGCCGGAATTCCCCAGTTGGGAATCCAGCCGGAATTCACCAGTTGGGAATCCAGCCGGGATTACCCAGTCTATCCAGCCGGGATTACCCAGTTTATCCAGCCGGGATCCCCAGTCTATCCAGCCCAGCCGGGATTTTCTATTCTATCCAGCCGGGGTTCCCCAGTCTTTTCAGGAAAAATCTTTTTTAACTTCAAATCCAAAGTCTCCATATTTAAATCTTCCACTGGTGTATTCGGCTGTTTTAATTTACAAGCATAGCTACTGGATAAAAAGGTTGCTAAATTTAAGTTTAATTGTTTCCAGATTTAACTACATGGCCTTTTTAAAACGATTTGTAAGCCAGTCGGCCAAGCCGCTAAGCAAGACTGCCGAATTGGCACGAACTGTAACGGATAAGGTCAGTGACGATCTGAGAGATTATTTAAGCGATCATAATTTTGGTCGGCGCGTGATTCTAATTAGTTTCATTATCGTTATTAATTTCAGAAACAGGGCGCCAGAATTCAAATTTCCGAGATAATGGATCGCATTCGAGAGAAGGTTCGATTTGGGACTATGATGCAATTAGAAGTTTGCAGGGAATTAGTTGTTCACGCCCGTCAGGGCCAACCCCTAATTTACAAATTAATAATAGTTGATTACACCTGCCTTAATGGGCAGTTGTGCAACCGACAGCTCAGCCGCAGCTATTGCGCGGCGCATCTGAAGGCTGCGTACGGCTGTTCAGTCCAAGGACTGGGGTGGGGGTCGCCGCACAGCCTCAATTACCCCAGTCAATGCTGGCACCCATTTTACAGCTGGGTGAACTGAAGCAATGCACAGTTAAGTGTCCTGGCTCAATGGCATCATCTGTTCCTAGTGGGTCGAGAATCGAACCCCCGACCTTCAAGTCATAAGTCCAACGCTTTAACCACTAGGCTGCAACCCCCACTTTATAAGCACCCACGAAGTCTTGAGTTCTTTGGCTAGATTTTGTTTCCTCATCTCTTTCCAGCTGCTCTTCGAGTGGAAAAGTCTCCTGTTGGCCTTTCGGAAATACGATGTTGAAAAAGTCGGTCGCCTGTCGGTTCACGAGCTGCGAAAAATTGTCGGCCGTTGCGGCTACCGACTGTCCGAGGACGACCTGTTCCTGCTGCTGTCCGAGTTTGACATGGACTTTGACGGTATGATCAACTATCAGGAGTTCGTCATGCAGCTTCTGGACGTCGCTGAGGCCGCTTGAAATTCGTGAGACCGTGGATAACTAAAACTAATCGGGACCAAGGACTACCAAAAACTACGGACATCATGAGAAAATACAAGTAGCAGAGGTACTAAGAAGAATCGGGTAAAAAAGTTGAAAAATTGATACGATACTGCTTTATTGCAACAAAAGCCGGCTTCATGCAAAATCTGATTTTTGGTAGTCTTCCTCTTTTCAGCTGAGTTGTTGGCAGTGATTTGTCCACGTACTTTTCGGACTTGTAGTTTTGTTACATTTTATAACAATTATGTTTTAATGTGCGAGTAGTTCGTAAATTACAGATGCTTGCTCTGTGCGTTCATGTTTACAAGTACAAGAGAACTAATCCAATTATAAAAGACGTGAGGTGGGTTGGCTCAATAGGGGTTTTGCATTCGAAGCAGGGGGCTGTAAGCGACATTGTCACACAACCGGCGAGAGGCATTGCTGCCCATTCCGCCAACTCCCTTGAGCAGGCACACAAGCGCGCGGATGCGCACACAGTCATACTCACAGGCACACACTCACACAGGAGTGTACAGTCCAGTGGCCCTGACTTTATTTATCGTTAGGCATGTACACTTCTGCACTGTGCTTTAGGGGTTGGCCCTTAATGGCGTTAATTGCACGAGCAGAGAGCCCAGCCGAGATTCCAATTTAGCCCCAAAATTAATGTGACTGCACTTGGAATCGAGCCTGGGCCGTGTTGGCCGTACACCGTTTGACCCTCAAGTGTGCAGTGCCTGCCCCCGTCACTCTGGAGCCAATCCTGCTTGCGACGCCAATGTAGATTTACTTTAAAGGTAAGAGGCTTGGCCACTGCACTGCCTTGAGCGCCAACATATATACATGTATTTAGAAATCGATATTCGCGAGAGGTGGAGTTGCGCCTGATAAACAAGAAGCGTGCAAGCTGATTGGCTCTGGAGTGACGGGGGCGGGCATTGTACACTTGAGGGTCAGAGAGTTAAACGGTGTACGGCCAAGAGGCCGCTGGTCCGCTGCGCTGGACCACTGGACTTACACACTAGCTCCCCTACTGGGTTACCCCTTGTTTGGGCTTGGCCTTGAAACGACCTTGAAAACTAGCAAATCAACGCTAGATCTCAATGTCATCTGGAAATTAGCTTCAAAACATTTTGCGTGATTTTTCACACAAAATATGCATACATTGTATATTTTTTTAAATAAGTAACTGCTGACTTATAGAATGTGCACTCTTGACAAATAAGAGTTGACCTGAAAAAAAAATAATTTTACGTGTGTCATGTATACTGTGTGGCCATCAAGGTCAAAATCAAATGGAAGACTACCCACCAGCGCAGATAAGTGTCCTGATTTAATATCTTTTTTAATTTGCATCATGTTACCGAATTACTTTAATTTGCGTACAAGTGTTTTTTCAGCTAAAGCTAACTATCCGTACTACGAGATATTAATTGTTTGTTATTTTTCTATTCCTTCCACTGGAATCCTCGAATTTCTAAATATTTTTCTTTTTTAATCTTTTTTCTGAAAAGATCAAATTTTTACTATCGAATTCTATATCGCTATATTGCCACAAGGTTCGGATCGAGCGAACTTTTTCTCTATTTTTTATTTTTTTATATAGGTATAATTGTATACATTTATCTAGCCTAGCTCGTAACTGCTGAATGCTTTCTGACTCGACATTTTTGTAGCTAAAACCTATTAGCTTGTAGAGAACCAGAAACAGCTACAATAATCTATTTTTACCCCTGCTTCAATATACTCAGCAACAGCTAAACCCCCCCCCCCCCAACTCACGCTGTCACACGGGCACAAAAGTTAAGCAATGTCTTTAATTCTAGTCTCAGTATCGTGTGTAGGAACCACGAGCATGCAAAAGTGCCGTGACTCGTCGTGGCATCCTGATCACCAGCCGGTTGATGAACTCTTGGGGCAGCTGCTGCCAGGCATTCAGCACCGCCAGTCGCAACTGTTCAGCATTCTGTGGGGCATCCTGCTGAACTCTTCGCTTTACAAAGTCCCAGACATGCTCGATGGGGTTCATGTCTGGAGACTTTGACGGCCAGTTCAATGTGCGAATGCCGAGCTGCTCCTTCAGCAGCTGCACGTGTGCTGCTCGATGTGGCGCAGCGTTGTCGTCTTGAAGAATGCAGTTCTGCGGGCCGCCAAAGGTTGTCGTAGCAAATGGCAGAAACTGCTGCTGTAGCTGTAGCTCTGATGGTTTACCATTGCGCAATGCAGTGGGTTGAGTTGCGCCACCCCCTCCCCAAATCCCCCATGCCGCACTTTGCGCTCGCGTCTGGCGGCGGCAGCCTTCACACATTTCTGAGTCACCGATGGCATACAAAACTTTTGGGCCGTGTGACAGCGTGAGTTGGGGGGGGGTTGGGGGGGGGGGGTTAGCTGTTGCTGAGTATATAGGAATTAAAAATTGAGTGTTGAAAGTTAAACTAGCCTCGGTGTCGAATTTAAATACGAGCGTATATATTTCTAACTAGAAAAGGGAATGAATAAAGAGAAAGATTAATTTGTTTAACTAAAGACTTTAAAAGAAAAAGACTTCATTTTTATTTTTTTTTCAAGTGGAACCTTTCATATAAATCGTAAACTCATTCCTATTTCAGATTGGCTGGCACAAATGAACATGTTCCTTATTTATTCCCTAACCAAATCGTTTTAAACAAATTTAGAAATAAACTCAATCCCGCGTAGACAACAATTGATGAACGATATAAACAAAAATTAAAACACAACACTGACTAAAGTAGAACTCAACGATTGAAGCTACTGGTAAATAATACACTTTAACGTGTGAAACATACAGGGCTGGGCCGCGTCGCCACCTATTAACAAAACAAATCTTTTTTTACACGCCCCAGGCAAGACTTTAGCCTCAGAATATCCAGAATAATGTTTTAGTCGATAGCGCTGTCACGAAAGCTTCTATTATAGCACACCTTACATAAAAGTGTGCGATCTGAAGTAGCTACAAAGCAACACGTTAAATTTCTCGATATTATCACTTCAGACAAACAAAATCTGTGAACTTTGGTGATAATACGAGTACACAACGACAAAAATTCAGCTATAGCTATAGACCCTTGAAGCCTAAAACTATCAGATTCCGTTTCTATTGGCGTAATCAGCAGGGCTGGCCATCTCGGGCCACTTTAACACTTTCTACTAGGCAAAGCCTTTACCAGCTGAAAATGGAACATTTTGTCTTGGTACGAAGTCTTGGTTGCACATTATACAGTACATAGTGCATGTACATTGTCACACAAGAGTAGATACGTACGCAGTCATAAGCACAGGCACACACTCACACAGGAGTGTACAGCGGCCCTAACTTGATAATTATCGTTAGGCATTTACACTTCACCTTGCCTTGGGGGTTGGGTCTCAAGCTGGGCGTTAATTGCAAGAGCAGAGCCAAGCCTAAATTCCAATTCAGCCCCAAATTATGTGACTGCACTTGGAATCGAGTCTGGACCGCTGGCACACGAAAGCGCCACGCTAGACCACTATAGGATACAGCCCCCCCCCCCCCCCTAGCATACAGACCTATCTTTTCTAACTTTGGTCAATGTTATTTAAAAAACGGATGTTCAAAATTACCGTAATGACAACAACGTGACAATGACAATGAACTTGATATGACGATGGCTGAATCAGACATTGTCATGTCAGGCATAAACTTTATTGTGTACTTTGGTCCGTAAAATTCTCTAATAAAAACTTCTAATTGGATCGTACTTATTGGATTTTGGATTTTCTAGCCGCCTCTGGCCCGACTTCGAGTTTTCTTCGAGTCAGCTTACTATTCATTAGTTTTGTACGTGCATCTACTCATTATCTCCAATTTCTGTTGAGCAAGCTTCTTGTCGAATAAATCTATTGTCTCTCTTTTGCTTGGAAACTCGGTTAGCAAAAATATTATTTGTAGCCAAAGCATTTATCCAAGGACAGTTTGAATTTTTAATCAGTTGTACGTTTTCAATCAATCTTCTTCTCCACGTTGTCTGGATTCAGTCGCCGCCGCCAGCATCTGTCGCCGTTGAATTTTTAAACTTCGGCGTCCAAATCAACCCGTAGTACACCGCCAGCAGAGCCGAGGCGGCGGTGATTGCGGCCACGTACGCAGCGGCTGTCAAACACCGCGCGGCAAATCGATTCGCTGAGCCACCGACTCGAGCGCCACCGCCACCGCCGCCGCCGGTCATACTGCCCTCGATGATGGTGCGCAGATGCTGGCTGACGATGCCGCTCACGGTACTGTCGCTCCGGTTGCGCTGCTGTCCATAGCTGACACGACTGCTACTGTCCATCGGCCTGCTTCTAAAAATTGTTACAAGCGATTTTCTTATAGAAGTTGCATTCGTGTCGCAATAAACATTGTTTGTACCAATTGACACGATGGGCACATTGGTGAGTTACAGACATAGCGGTTGAATCATGGGCACATGGGTGAGTTACAGACATAGCGGTTGAATCATGGGCACATTGGTGAGTAACAGACACAGCAGTTGAATCATGGGCACATTGGTGAGTTACAGACATAGCGGTTGAATCATGGGCACATTGGTGAGTTACAGACATAGCGGTTGAATCATGGGCACATTGGTGAGTTACAGACATAGCGGTTGAATCATGGGCACATGGGTGAGTAACAGACACAGCGGTTGAATCATGGGCACATTGGTGAGTAACAGACACAGCGGTTGAATCATGGGCACATTGGTGAGTAACAGACACAGCAGTTGAATCATGGGCACATTGGTGAGTTACAGACACAGCGGTTGAATCATAGGCACATTGGTGAGTAACAGACACAGCGGTTGAATCATGGGCACATGGGTGAGTTGCAGACACAGCGGTTGAATCATGGGCACATTGGTGAGTTACAGACACAGCGGTTGAATCATTGGCACATTGGTGAGCTACAGACACAGCGGTTGAACCATGGGCACATTGGTGAGTTATAGACAAACAGTGGTTGAAATAATATGCACATTCGTGACTTGAGTTACAGACACAGCGGAACTATGGATTTATTATGCAAGCATCATATTTGAGTCTCAAACACAGTGCTCTTAAATAGACAGTAAACGAAGTGATAGTTACATCGCTGAATCGCAGCGATAAGAGTGATGATAACCATGGACAGATACTGAACTCGTTGACAATGACTTGTGCGCTATGAATCCCGCAACCGTAAAAGCGTATGCTTACCGAAAATTGTTCTTCAACTTAAGTTATGTTGTCACAAATTCGTTGTTTGAAAATTCAAGGCAAACTGTATAAGAAACCTCTAGAGGATTAACGTGTATACGATCGAAGGTCAAACTCCGCCCGAGATTGAAGAGACACGCCCATAAAAGCAGGCGGTTGGCTGGCTACCTTTTTAAGCACAGGTAGGGCCTTCATCTATTCACATCTAACAGCTCTGCCCCGCCCATCTGATCTAACTAAACTATTTGAATGAACAGTCAGTCAGGTAGGCTTTGAACTCGAGAAATTGAATATTCGCATCAGAGTACAGTCAACCTGTACAAAAAACTGTCAATTAGTGTATGCGGGAAAGCCCTCGCATTAGCTCTCTCTCTCTCTCTCTCTCTCTCTCTCTCTCTCTCTCTCTCTCTCTCTCTCAGTCTTTTTTCTTCAGAAAGGTTACACGCTGTCTTCCACAATCTCATCTTCCTTCAATCTTCCCAGTCACTGACACCTGCTTGATTCCTCATCCTCGATCCCTTCCTCCAAAATATGGCCAAACAGAATCTCAGCTTGCCATCTCCAAATGTTGGCTATCATGACTTCCCTCTACAACCAGCTCTTAGCAGAACGCCTTTGTTCGCTGTGTGACTGGTTCAGCTCACTCAAAAGTTTTTTAGAGCCTTAGAAACCACACCTCCATTGTCTCGATTTTTCTCTCCATTGTTGGTGACAGCTTATATGTGAGAACAGGGAGAACATAACGCAGTAATTGCATTCCATCTTCTTGCAGTTTATTCTTCAAGAATCCCATCTTTCCACTTTCCAATACCACTATAATGGTAATGAGCACTGTGTCGTCAGCATTTCTCAAGTTCTGACTCCAAGTCTCCAGTCTCTCGCAGAATCATCTCACTGTACAGCATCAAAGACAGCAAACACTAATTACTTGAGAAATGTGTGTAAAAGATAAAGCAAAAAAACGGTTTATTAAATATAGGCTCTCTGAAACCAACTCTTTGAATTTATTACTAAGACTATTGCACTGGCTGAGACATCGATTTTTGCACTTGATGAGTAAAGGATTATTGCGCTGCCTGAGACATGGATTATTGCACTACCTGAGAAATCGATTATTACATTAGCAGTGGAAATATTTGCACTAGCTATTTGCTGTCTGGTGGATGCTTGCTATCTGGGGGTGCTTACTATTGTATTTTGGGGGTGCTTACTATCGGGGGAATGCTTACTCTTGAGGGGGGGGGGATTGTTATTTGGGAGAGAGGGGTACTATAAGCTACATGTATCTACATGTATGGGATTCTTTCTATCCAGGGATGCTTGCTATCTGCATGATGCTTGCTATCTGGGGGGTGCTTGCTGTCTGGGGGGTGCTTGCTGTCTGGGGGATGCTTGCTGTCTGGGGGATGCTTGCTGTCTGGGGTATGCTTGCTATCTGCATGATGCTTGCTATCTGCATGATGCTTGCTATCTGCATGATGCTTGCTATCTGGGGGATGCTTGCTGTCTGGGGGATGCTTGCTGTCTGGGGGATGCTTGCTGTCTGGGGTATGCTTGCTATCTGCATGATGCTTGCTATCTGCATGATGCTTGCTATCTGCATGATGCTTGCTATCTGCATGATGCTTGCTATCGGGGGGATGCTTGCTGTCTGGGGTATGCTTGCTGTCTGGGGGATGCTTGCTGTCTGGGGTATGCTTGCTGTCTGGGGGGTGCTTGCTGTCTGGGGGATGCTTGCTGTCTGGGGGATGCTTGCTGTCTGCATGATGCTTGCTATCTGCATGATGCTTGCTATCTGCATGATGCTTGCTATCTGGGGGATGCTTGCTATCTGAATGATGCTTGCTATCTGGGGGATGTTTTCTTTTTAGAGGGAATGTCTGTTTTCTTTGTGAAAGCACACTTATTTTGTCGTCATTGTTAATTTATAAAAAGAGATTCATAGCAAACATCTTTGTCCGTGACAATTTTACTTGAATAAGGTGATTTCTAAAACTGAGGAAGGAATTGGTTATTAAGAAAATATGTTTTTTTAATGTTTTCCATGAACAGTTTTTGCTCATTGCTTATTCGGCGCCCCGAAGGGGGCACTAGATTGTAAGTTTATTAAACCAAGAATATCAGAGAGAGTCGAATTACGAGTATTTACAACAGTCTAGGTTAGGGCTTGCTTTGAAATTTTGAAATTTTTCTCGAATCCGGAAGGAAGGCACCCTGCTTTTGCAGTTTTTTTGAGAGACCGGGGGCGAATGGGAAATATTGCGCGCATGGGATACTAGGTTAAGAAGAGCTGGATTGGCAGTTGCCATTCTAGCCTAAAAGTTATTCCCCTATTAAAGAGAAATTTAAGGCTCAAAGTTGAACCCAAAGCCAACCCCCTAGACTAAAAAGCCAAATTCGAAGCCAAATCCATAAAACTAAAAAGTCAAATGCGAAGCCAACCTCCTAGACTAAAAAGCCGAACCCGAAGCCAACCCCCTAAACTAAAAAGCCAAACTCGAAGCCAACCCCATAGACTAAAAAGCCAAACCCATAGACTAAAAAGCCAAATGCGAAGCCAACCTCCTAGACTAAAAAGCCGAACCCGAAGCCAACCCCCTAAACTAAAAAGCCAAACTCGAAGCCAACCCCATAGACTAAAAAGCCAAACCCATAGACTAAAAAGCCAAATGCGAAGCCAACCTCCTAGACTAAAAAGCCGAACCCGAAGCCAACCCCCTAAACTAAAAAGCCAAACCCATAGACTAAAAAGCCAAATGCGAAGCCAACTTCCTAGACTAAAAAGCCGAACCCGAAGCCAACCCCCTAAACTAAAAAGCCAAACCCATAGACTAAAAAGCCAAATGCGAAGCCAACCTCCTAGACTAAAAAGCCGAACCCGAAGCCAACCCCCTAAACTAAAAAGCCAAACCCATAGACTAAAAAGCCAAATGCGAAGCCAACCTCCTAGACTAAAAAGCCGAACCCGAAGCCAACCCCCTAAACTAAAAAGCCAAACCCGAAGCCAACCCCGTAGACTAAAAAGCCAAATTCGAAGCCAACCTCATAGACTAAAAAGCCGAACCCGAAGCCAACCCCATAGACTAAAAAGCCAAACCCATAGACTAAAAAGCCAAATGCGAAGCCAACCTCCTAGACTAAAAAGCCGAACCCGAAGCCAACCCCCTAAACTAAAAAGCCAAACCCGAAGCCAACCCCGTAGACTAAAAAGCCAAATTCGAAGCCAACCCCATAGACTAAAAAGCCAAATTCGAAGCCAACCCCATAGACTAAAAAGCCAAATTCGAAGCCAACCCCATAGACTAAAAAGCCAAACCCGAAGCCAACCCCATAAACTAAAAAGCCAAACCCATAGACTAAAAAGCCAAATGCGAAGCCAACCTCCTAGACTAAAAAGCCGAACCCGAAGCCAACCCCCTAAACTAAAAAGCCAAACCCATAGACTAAAAAGCCAAATGCGAAGCCAACCTCCTAGACTAAAAAGCCGAACCCGAAGCCAACCCCCTAAACTAAAAAGCCAAACCCGAAGCCAACCCCGTAGACTAAAAAGCCAAATTCGAAGCCAACCTCATAGACTAAAAAGCCGAACCCGAAGCCAACCCCATAGACTAAAAAGCCAAACCCATAGACTAAAAAGCCAAATGCGAAGCCAACCTCCTAGACTAAAAAGCCGAACCCGAAGCCAACCCCCTAAACTAAAAAGCCAAACCCGAAGCCAACCCCGTAGACTAAAAAGCCAAATTCGAAGCCAACCCCATAGACTAAAAAGCCAAATTCGAAGCCAACCCCATAGACTAAAAAGCCAAATTCGAAGCCAACCCCATAGACTAAAAAGCCAAACCCGAAGCCAACCCCATAAACTAAAAAGCCAAACCCGAAGCCAACCCCGTAGACTAAAAAGCCAAATTCGAAGCCAACCCCATAGACTAAAAAGCCAAACCCGAAGCCAACCCCGTAGACTAAAAAGCCAAACCCGAAGCCAACCCCATAGACTAAAAAGCCAAATCCGAAGCCAACCCCGTAGACTAAAAAGCCAAACCCGAAGCCAAACCCTTAGACCCAAAAGCCAGTGCCAAAGCCTAATTATATTGAGTCACTTCAAAATTCGAGGTATAATATACGATAAAGGATAATATTCATAGGAAAAGAATTTTCAAATAGCGAAATCACTGGAATGCTACCATGTCCAGATACTGGGCCCGCAATTCCTCGACGGCATAAGCAAATTTATGGCCCCAGCAGGGCCGAGTCCGTCTTCAGACTGGCGTATCTGTCTCTGGTGTATTAAAATATTTTCTTGGAAAGTTGCTAAAAATAGCACCATTCGCAAAAAAAACTTTCCGCCCTGTCATATTTCGTTAAGGTTTTTATTTTTCTCTACCAAATATCCCCCATCCCTCATCGCAATGATGAGCTCTAGAAAGTAATTCCCAGAGTGCTGTGTGTGCGTCCAAGCCTGGGGGTAGCCAGTCGAGTCGTTGCAGACAGATCTTCATAAACATAAGCATCCCTGTTTACATACACAGCTGGTGAGCTGACCCATAAGCAAGCGTCTTTCTCATCCTACAGTTGGGTTGTGGAATGGTCTAGTGCTCTACGATATGCTTGAGTCTATGCATAGATAATTAGTATCAGCAGTGTTGCTTTTGTTTAATTAGTTTTGTAACTTAGTTAACTGGGTTGACGAAGTAAACAAAGATTTGGGGTTGCCTTAGTGTTGGTTGAGGAAGTGAACAACTTTTTTATTTATCCCACGATCGGCCGGCTGACAAAGTGACCCGAGACGAGCGTCCGTCTCAATTGGACAAGTTGATGAAATGATTAGGATTCCTTTTAGTTAGCCCCACTCCACCGCCAGTTTCTCTCTCCGCGTCGGCCCAAGCCCCACCCATGTTTTTCTACCCCCTCCCTGGAGTGAGCGTGGAAGGAGGAGCTAGGCTAGGGGGTGGGGGCAGGACTCGATTGGTCCGTTGCCCCACCACCCCACCACCGTCGTGCATTTTTCTACCCCCCCCCCTCACGCTAAAATCAGCCTCCTGATGGCTGCCTCGTGATTGGCTAATTCTGTTCTGCCATCTACGCTCTTACTGGTAACGTTTTAGGAATCACAAGCTAACATACCAAAGCAATTTTGGATTGTTTAGAATGTACTCGTAGCTCAGTTAAATAATGATCGAAATACCAAAAAGTGCAGTTTTCTGGCCATTGTAACAAAAAATTTATCCGGACACAAAAGTAGATTCTTTTGTGGCCTTTCCCACACTTATTCTAACTCTAATGTAAATTTAAATCTTAAGTAGGGGTGAGCAGTGTTACATTTGACGAAAAAAATCGACGAAAAATCTATACAAAGTAGCCTCGTCGTTTAAAAATTGGCTTCATTTGATAGCAGCGTCAACAAGCTTTAACTGTACGAGTCACGTTTGTTCCCGATATAAAAAAATTTAAATTGGTTCATCAAGTTGGTTTTGGTAAAGCCTCTGGTGCGCACTTAACCGTGCTTTTTCGGGGGTTTTTCATGACATGTTTTTTCAACAGCAGTTTTTTCCTAATCGACCGCTTCCATTCCAGTTGCTGTCAATAGAAGTCCATGTAGAGCGACACAAGTTGTAAAGAATACTTGACTAAGGATTCTTTCTAGGGAAAAACATCAATTTTTCGGCAGCCAATCCGCGCTGCCTGAAATGCCTAGTTGAGATGTGGGAGGAGGGAGACGGGTATCAGAGGAGGTGGGGGTTACTCTCGGCCTGATAAAGTTGTTGTCAACAACCCAGTCTTCTCGACCCAGTTTTCAATTCCGTCTGTCGTCCGACTCAACCCAAGCAATGTCGCTAGCCGACTACGAAAGAGTACTCTACCGCGACTTTGCGGAATACCGGGCCTACAAATGGCTCTGCTGGGTCGGCAGCCCGACTCTGTTCCTGCTTGGTTCCGTTGGAAACTGCCTGCTCGTCTGGCTGCTAATGCGAGGTCCCAGAAGGTGCCGAGCAGCTCAGCAGTATCTCATCCCGCTGGGAGTTGTTGACCAACTAGTCCTGTGCTCCGGCCTGTTTAACAAATGGTTGCAACAGATGTTTGGCGTCAACATTGAGACTCTATCGCTAGCTACTTGCCTTGGTAACAAGTTCCTGGCGTATTTCTCCAGCTACCTGTCAGCTTTCCTGCTCAGCCTCATTTCTATCGAACGCGCACTGGTAATGAGTTTCCCATTGAAGACGGCCAGCCTGCAGTCGCCGAAACGAGCCCGTCGTCTCATTGCCGGAGTGACGTGTCTGAGTTTCATCGTCAACTGCTACTGGTTCGCCGTGCTGGACCTGTCAGACTATCAGGTTCTGCCAGACAGCAGCAACAGCAGCAGCGGCGAGTCCGATGAGCCCACCCTGCTGCCGATATGCGACATCAAACAGACCGCCTCTCACCTGAGCGGCCTGATCAGCGTGTTCGATGCCGTGCTGTATTCGATCCTGCCGGCTGCCGTCATTTTCAGCTTCAATTTGATTACAATTTGTAAATTGTACGGCGCTCGGAAGAGGCGATTAAGGAATTTGCAGCAGGGCGAGAAGGAGTCCAGGCTGAGGCTGACCGCGTCTGGAGGTGAGTGGCCTGTTTTTTGAGGTGGGTGGCGGATGTTTGAATATCGAACGGCGGATGTTGTCGTCACGATGAGGCGGATGTTTGAGTCATGATGAGGTGGATCACTGAGTCATTATAAGGCGGATGTTTGAGTCATGATGAGGCGGATCATTGATTTGAAAGTGTAAAACTCCCGTTTATGGAGTCCGTGTATCTTTGGAAAAAGTCAGTGAGCACAATTACTTACTCCCCGAACCGCTCATTTCCGCGTTCAACCAGACCCGATGAGGCCGAGTCTGGACCGGTCGCCGTCTCGCTATCGCAACAGATCGCTCTCACGCTCGAGTCAAGAGAACTTCGGTCACGTGACAGCCCTTCTGCTGTCAATAACTACCTTCTATCTGTTGGCGTCGATGCCTGTTACGGTGCTGAAGGTTCTGACCTCGCTGTCGGGCTACGTCGATCTGGAAGAGCTGACTAAGGACTTCTCCAGCTACTCAAAGTACCGCCTAGTCGAGGTCGTGACCCACCTGTGCATGTTCAGCAACCACGCGGGAAATTTCTTTCTGTACTGCGCCTCCGGCAAACGAGTTCGAAGCCAACTGCTAATTCGAGCTCGGAGAGTATTCTGCTGCCAGCCTGACTCAGTTGTAGTCAACAAGAACATCAACGCCGCGATCAGGTACAACGTCAATAATAATGCACTGCATCATCAGTTGCTACCGGACATTGCCTGCAGCAACGCTATCGAACAAATATCGCCTGCCGCTGTGCTGAGCTACTCAAGATCGCCTCAAGTTGTTAGGGCTGCTTTCCGACAGCCCGCTGAGATTAACTGACTGATTGATTTATTAATTGTATTTTGCCTAAACGTTGTCAGCTGTTTTGCGAATGAACGGTCAGTCTTAAAATGGCACATATGCTTGCAAGTACACAGGGTGACATGAAATTCATTTCTACAGAGTGACATCCTTGTCTACAGAGTGACATCTTTGTCTACAGAGTGACATCTTTGTCTACAGAGTGACATCCTTGTCTACAGAGTGACACCCTTGTCTACAGAGTGACATTCTTATCTACAGAGTGACACCCTTGTCTACAGAGTGATATCCTTGTCTACAGAGTGACACCCTTGTCTACAGAGTGACATCTTTGTCTACAGAGTGACATCTTTGTCTACAGAGTGACATCTTTGTCTACAGAGTGACATCCTTGTCTACAGAGTGACATCCTTGTCTACAGAGTGATATCCTTGTCTACAGAGTGACACCCTTGTCTACAGAGTGACATTCTTATCTACAGAGTGACACCCTTGTCTACAGAGTGACATCCTTGTCTACAGAGTGATATCCTTGTCTACAGAATGACACCCTTGTCTACAGAGTGACATTCTTATCTACAGAGTGACACCCTTGTCTACAGAGTGACATCCTTGTCTACAGAGTGATATCCTTGTCTACAGAGTGACACCCTTGTCTACAGAGACATATCCTTGTCTACAGAGTGACACCCTTGTCTACAGAGTGACATCCTTGTCTACAGAGTGATATCCTTGTCTACAGAGTGACACCCTTGTCTACAGAGACATATCCTTGTCTACAGAGTGACACCCTTGTCTACAGAGTGACATTCTTATCTACAGAGTGACATCCTTGTCTACATAATCTAGCTATGTATCTGTTGTAAAGTGAGTTTACTCACTGGGTTGTTTTGCTAGTCGGTGTTTGGGGGTCAAGGGATCCGATGTACATGCGCGCTCTGTTTGTATATGTACATGCGTTCTCGAGTAAATATAAGAATAGCTCCACCCTTTGGGTGAGGGTTTGAATTTTGTTTGTTGGACTAAACCTGACTGGCTTGTCTCTCGCTCACCACATTTTGGCGTCGCGCGGAGAAATCAATTGATTTGGGCCAGCGTGATTCAGCACAAGTGCGAACTCTAAAATCTGCCAAGTCATGAGCAGCACAGAAGGTGCAAATGCAAGTGCAATTGGCGACCCACAGAGAGGGTCTCAACAAGCAGCAGCCCAACAGTCAAGCAGAGATACAGCTAACAGAATGAGTATCAACATTTCGCCACCGCAGCCGTTTCTGCCAGTCGCTGGAGCACCGCTGATTGAATGGAACCGATGAAAAGCAATGTTCAGCAACTACCTGCTATCATCGGGAGCCATCGATCTGCCGGAGCAAAGAAAACAAGCGTTGCTCATCCACTGTTTGGGTGCAGAGGGACAAAACATCTACATGTCTCTGCAGGCCAGCCGCAATCAGGAGGAAGGAGAGCATCCGCCATCAACAGTTGATGACACGCTGAAGCTCCTGGACATGCACTTCGGACCCAAAGTCAACGTAGTTGCTGAGAGGCACAGATTCCGACAGAGAGCTCAGCGACCGGGCGAAAAGATCAGCGACTTCGTTGCCGCGCTGCGAAACCTGGCTTCGAACTGCGACTTCAAGACCTTCCAGGAGGAGATGCTGCGTGACCAGCTCGTCGAGAAAGTGCTCAGCAACCACATCAGGGAGCGACTGCTTATGGAGCCGGAGCTGACCTTGGCGACAGCTGTGCAGTTGGCGGAGCGACTGGAAACTGGACTGCTGGAGGCTCAGGCCATCAAGGGAGGCAGCCACACAGACCCAAACAGCTCGTGTGGAGTCCAGCAGATCAGCAAGGCCAAGAACAGTGGAGCGGTGGCAAGACAGCACGAGGCACTGAAGCCGACAACCGACGGCCGGAGCTGCGGCTACTGTGGCTCAGCGGCGCATGTCGGTGGACAGACCTGCCCAGCAAAGGGGCAGAAGTGCAAGTCCTGCGGCAAGCGCGGGCACTTCGCCAGAGTCTGCAGGAGCGGCAACCGAGTGCGACAGCTTCAGGATGAGTACTCAATCTGCGCTGTGGCGACAGCTGCGGCAGCAAGCAAGCACTGCGAAGTGCTGCTGAACGGGAGGCCTGTCAAGCTGCTCGTTGACTCCGGTTCGCGAGTCTCCATCATCACCAAGACGACGTACAACAGACTTCTGTCCAACGTGCCCCTGCAGGCGTCATCACGGAAGCTGGTCGCTTTCAACGGCAGCAATATCTGCGTGCTTGGTGACATCCTGACCTCGGTGCAACTCAAGGACAAAGTAGTGCCTTACGTCAACCTTAGCGTGGTCACTACCGGATCTGACATCCTGGGGTGCGACCTCATGGATCAGCTGGGACTGTGGATCGTCACTGCAGACGATGAGCGAGTGCAGACAGTCGGCACGAGAGCCCTGCCTGACTGGATCCCAGGCCGGTTCGACCAGTTGACTCAGGGACTCGGACACATCAAAGGATTTCAGCACAGGCCGCGAGTCAACCCCGCGGTGCAACCGACTGCTCAACCGTTGCGCAGAGTGCCGCTCAGCCTAAGAGATTCGGTTCAAAAGGAGATCGACCAGCTGCTGCAGCAAGGCATCATCGAGGAGGTCGACGCCTCAGACTGGGTGTCAAACCTAGTCGTGGTGCCAAAGGCGAACGGCTCGATCCGGATCTGCAACGACCTGAGAGGCCCAAACAAGAGCATCATACCGGACAGATATCCACTTCCGACCTTTGAGGAGCTCTCCGCCGAGTTTGCCGGGTCACGATGCTTCTCCAAGTTGGACCTGAATTCGTCTTACCTGCAACTGGAGTTGTCCGAGGACTGCAGAAATCTGACCACGTTCGTGACGGAGCGAGGCCTATATCGATATCGGAGGGTGTGCTTCGGCCTGAGTAGTGCACCGGCTGCGTTCCAGAAGGTGATGGCTAAGATCCTCAGTGGCATCAAAGGCGCAGTGCACTTTATTGACGACATCGTAGTGCACGCGGCATCAAGAGAAGAGCACGACAAGCGCCTGTTCAAGGTGCTGCAAGCTCTGATGAC
>NIVC01000285.1:0-32500 GCA_002269645.1 Macrostomum lignano | reverse complement strand
TAAAGAGGGAGAGTTAGAGAGGGGAGAGGTAGAGAGGGGAGAGGTAAAGAGGGGAGAGGTAAAGAGGGGGAGAAGTAGAGAAGTGGACAGGTAGAGAGGTGGATAGGTAGATAGGGGAGAGGTAGAGAGCGAGAGGTAGGCAGCAAAGGTAGAGAGGCGAGAATGTGAGAGGTGAGAAATCGACAGTACAGAAGACACAGAAAAGTGCAGAGAAGGCGGGGCAGATGGCAGAAGTGCCTGAGCAGCATGCTTGGCATGCCCCGCTCTAACGAACGCACTGACGAATCAATCGCTCGCATCGGGGAGGTTCGGGTAAATCTAATAAATTCCCGACCGAAGGCAAGTGTGCCTGGCAGCCAATCAATCTTAATAGAATAGTGCGCTTCTTTTGAATATTGGACTCTTGTTAAGCGAAAGAAAAAGTTCAATTAGATTTAATTAGCTCAACTATTGACCGTATTGAAGGCCTATGGAACTGGTTGGCTGAGTGGCCTCTGGCAAGAGGGTCTGGGCTTAGCTGTGTGGGTTCGTTTAAATCGAATTTCGTTGAATGTGTTACAGTGCTAAGGCGCCATTTTAAACAAAATTAAACATTTTCAAGCCAGATTAAACATTTTGGCGCCAAACTATGTGCTGAGGCGCCAAATTAAACATTTAGGCGCCAAATTAAACATTTAGGCGCCAAATTAAACATTTATAGGCGCCAAATTAAACATTTAGGCGCCAAATTAAACATTTAGGCGCCAAATTAAACATTTAGGCTCCAAATTAAACATTTAGGCGCCAAATTAACCATTTAGGTGCCAAATTAAACATTTAGGCACCAAATTAAACATTTAGGCACCAAATTAAAACATTTAGGCACAAAATTAATCATTTAAGCGCCAGATTAAATATTCAGGCGCCAGATTAAACATTTCGGCTCTATATTGGACATTTTGGCGCCAAACTATGTGCTGAGGCGCCATATTAAATATTTAGGCGCCATATTAAATATCTAGGAACCAAATTAAATATTTAGGCGCCAAATTAAACATTTAGGCGCCAAATTATGTGTTGAGGCGCCAGATAAAAATATTTCGGCGTCAAAAAGCAAAATATGTCTATTTGAGCCTTTTTAATTTAGGTTTCCATTCCAGATCTTCTGTCTATAATAGTAGTCCATGCCCATGCCCAGGGGGATCCAAATAAGGAGAAAACAAGGGAGGAGGGAATGGAGGGCAGACTAAAATAGTTGTCGCCAAACCCTCCCAGCGACTGAAAAAACACAGACTGGGAAGAAATCAATGGGAGCAATGGGAGGCTGGACAGATCCCCAGGCTAAGGACAAAAGACTGAAGCGAGTGGGCGAGGGCAGAAACTTGAAATGGGGTTTTATGTTGAAGGGCTCAGGCAAGAGAGAGTGCAGGAGACGATTGGAAGAACCAAGCAAGCGTATTAACTATTCTACCTGCCGATATGCATAGAGCGGCTATAGCTAAACGCGAGTGAACACCTGTTTGCGAGACTTCAGAATGAGACTTGGAAAAAAAGGACGAAAGAGGTGATAAAAAACGAGAGGGGGAGGAGAGAGGGAATGGGGGACGCTGGACCGTGAGAATGAGCTGCATCGTGAGTGGCTTCGCCATTTAACAGCCGGCCGAGTCATGGACGCTTTTAACTATAGAGATCTGGTTTGGAAACCTCAATGAATAACAGAGGCGCCCACCAAGATACAGGGGCGCCCACTGAGATACAGGGGCGCCCACCGAGAGACAGGGGCGCCCACCGAGAGACAGGGGCGCCCACCGAGAGACAGGGGCGCCCACCAAGAGACTGGGGCGCCCACCAAGAGACAGGGGCGCCCACCAAAAGACAGGGGCGCCCACCAAGAGACAGGGGCGCCCACCAAGAGACAGGGGCGCCCACCAAGAGACAGGGGCGCCCACCAAGAGACAGGGGCGCCCACCAAGAGACTGGGGCGCCCACCGAGAGACTGGGGCGCCCACCAAGAGACAGGGGCGCACACCAAGAGACAGGGGCGCCCACCAAGAGACTGGGGCGCCCATCTAACAGCCGGTGGCGCCCACCCAGACCTCCAAAACAAGCTCCCATTGGTACAAGCCGACTGAAGTTGACATCCCCCTTTTTGCATCATGACCTGCAGTTTCTGTCCAAGCTCTAACTCCAGCACTCCATGACTTCGGCCTCACCCCATTTTGATTGGCTGGCGCCTGCACTCAATACAACAGTTTTTATCTCTGCATAAGTACAGGAAACCCGTGGGCTGATTCTAGAAACTTCACTAAATATCTTCTCCTAGAAGAAGAGCACAGGCAATCCAGCAGAAAAGTTCATCGGTCCCTAGAAGCCGCAATGGACAGAGGTACCGGGCTGCCCAGCGGCCTGTCGCAGGAGTTCAACCTCACCTGCGCGTCGCCCATTTCTCAACTGATGCGACACCTTCGCAATGAGAGCTCCTGCCGTTTGAGTCCCGCCGAAAGCAATCTGGAGTTCGTTCTCACATTCTACCTGCCCGCGATTCTCTGCCTCACAGGCCTGTGTCTTAACTCCGTAAACTTCAGCGTGTTTCGCCGGCAGCATTTTGATGGCCCGGCCTATGCCTACATGGCCGCGATCTCCATGGTTGATGCGCTGTTTCTCGGGATATACTTTGTCTATATCTTGTCGGCGCTTAGGTGAGCTTCGAAACTGACCTGTTAGATTGTAGCTTGACCTGTTAGATTGTAGCTTAACCTGTTAGATAGTAGCTTGACCTGTTAGATTGTAGCTTGACCTATTAGATTGTAGCTTGACCTGTTAGGTAGTAGCTTGACCTGTTAGATTGTAGCTTGACCTGTTAGATAGTAGCCTGACCTGTTAGATAGTAGCTTGACCTGTTAGATTGTAGCTTGACCTGTTAGATTGTAGCTTGACCTGTTAGATAGTAGCTTAACCTGTTAGATTGTAGCTTGACCTGATAGATTGTAGCTTGACCTGTTAGACACAAGCTTGACCTGTTAGACACAAGCTTGACCTGTTAGACACATTTGTCTCGATCCAGTTGATAAAGTCTGTATAGGAGAGAAATTTTCACAAACGAATCATACAGAACTTCAAGAAGCAAAGCCGAGCGCTGATGCGCCAGGCATGCAGAGCAGCAATGAAAAATTCTCATTGCTACCGCTGAGTCAGGGACCAGATGGATTAAAGATTAAGGGGCGTCAAAGTAATCCGGTACGGATAAAAGGACAAGCATGCCATTAGATAATCTCGTGCATGCCAGTGTTGCTAAGGAAACAGTAATAAAAAGCGCCATTATGAATTTCATTTTCCTGGCAATTCTATAGAGAGACAATTGTGAATTGATCCGATTTCATTCCGGGATCTCTCTCTTCCCTGGATGCCAGCGTTTGACAAAGGATTGGAGCGAGTGGCCCTGTCCTACTCAAAACAGACAGAGACCTACTCAAAACTGGCTTAGTTAAGCCGCAGTGAAAAAAATGAAATGAACCAGAGAAATTAATAGTAATACGTTGAAGAATAGGGAGATATAGCTGAGAATCGATGAGAATCTCAAGAGAGATCGATGAGAATCTCAATAGAGATAGATGAGAATCTTAATAGAGATCGATGAGAATCTCAATAGAGATCGATGAGAATCTCAATAGAGATCGATGAGAATCTCAATAGAGATCGATGAGAATCTCAATAGAGATCGATGAGAATCTTAATAGAGATCGATGAGAATCTCAATAGAGATCGATGAGAATCTCAATAGAGATCGATGAGAATCTCAATAGAGATCGATGAGAATCTCAAGAGACATCGATGAGAATCTCAATATAGATCAATCAGAATCTCAATAGAGATCGATGAGAATCTCAATAGAGATCGATGAGAATCTCAATAGAGATCGATGAGAATCTCAATAGAGATCAATCAGAATCTCAATAAAGATCGATGAGAATATCAATAGAGATCGATGAGAATCTCAAGAGACATCGATGAGAATCTCAATATAGATCAATCAGAGTTTCAATAGAGATCGATGAGAATCTCAATAGAGATCAATCAGAATCTCAATAGTAATCAATGAGAATCTCAATAGTAATCGATGAGAGTCTCAATAGTAATCGATGAGAATCTCAATAGAGATCGATGAGAATCTCAATAGAGATCGATGAGAATCTCAATAGAGATCGATGAGAATCTCAATAGAGATCGATGAGAATCTCAAGAGACATCGATGAGAATCTCAATATAGATCAATCAGAATCTCAATAGAGATCGATGAGAATCTCAAGAGACATCGATGAGAATCTCAATATAGATCAATCAGAGTTTCAATAGAGATCGATGAGAATCTCAATAGAGATCAATCAGAATCTCAATAGAGATCGATGAGAATCTCAATAGAGATCAATCAGAATCTCAATAGAGATCGATGAGAATCTCAATAGAGATCAATCAGAATTTCAATAGAGATCGATGTGAATCTCAATAGAGATCAATCAGAATTTCAATAGAGATCGATGAGAATCTCAATAGAGATCAATCAGAATCTCAATAGAGATCGATGAGAATCTCAAGAGACATCGATGAGAATCTCAATAGAGATCAATCAGAATTTCAATAGAGATCGATGAGAATCTCAATAGAGATCAATCAGAATCTCAATAGAGATCGATGAGAATCTCAAGAGACATCGATGAGAATCTCAATAGAGATCAATCAGAATTTCAATAGAGATCGATGAGAATCTCAATAGAGATCGATCAGAATTTCAATGGAGATCGATGTGAATCTCAATAGAGATCAATCAGAATTTCAATAGAGATCGATGAGAATCTCAATAGAGATCAATCAGAATCTCAATAGTAATCAATGAGAATCTCAATAGTAATCGATGAGAATCTCAATAGTAATCGATGAGAATCTCAATAGAGATCGATGAGAGTCTAAGAGAGGCTGGTTGGTATCTGGGGGGAGATGGAAAATAAGAGATAACTTAAGGGATAAATGGCACAGCGTGATTGATGCACTTTCTCGATTGAAGCTCCACTCGTTCACCTCTGCTGCTGTTTCTATTTTTGACTCCCATCACTGTCCCAGATTGTCCATAGCTCAGGAAATCACTAATTTCCTATACTACATGGGAGCTGTTTGATACATCAATAGCTGGTTGAGCGCCAGCAATATTGAGGGCTACGTCGTATTGCCTAGACGCTGTGGAAAGCAGAGTTTTCCACAATATTATGGCCACATTGATTAGAGAGAGTTACCTGACAGTGATTTACGATCCATGTGCGCTCACGCAGATGCATAGTACTTTGCCCTATCGATGATAAAATAACCGATAGAAGCTTGATGAGTTAATTGTTACAGTCGATACGAGCTCAATGCGATTAATAAATCAAATGATTGGATATGTCTTTATTTCTATTTTTACCTTGAAACAATGGCAAATATTTTGGCAAGTACAAAATCAAATACACGCATGCAGGACTGTGGGAGGTAGCGGCACATCAAAAGGCTATGGGAGGTAGCGGTATATCAAAGGAATGCGTGGGGGTTGCGGTACATCAAAGGACTGCATAGGAGATAGCGGCGCATCAAAGGACTGCATAGAAGGTAGCGGTAGATCAAAGGACTGCATAGAAGGTAGCGGTAGATCAAAGGACTGCATAGAAGGTAGCGGTAGATCAAAGGACTGCATATTATGTTGCGGCACATCAAAGGACTCCATAGGAGATAGCGGCACATCAAAGGACTGCATAGAAGGTAGCGGCACATCAAAGGACTGCATAGGAAATAGCGGTACATCAAAGGACTGCATAGGAGATAGCGGAGCATCAAAGGACTGCATAGGAAATAGTGGTAAATCAAAGGACTGCATTTTATGTAGCGGCACATCAAAGGACTCCATAGGAGATAACGGCGCATCAAAGGACTGCATAGGAAATAGCGGTACATCAAAGGACTGACAGTGAGAGCATTGAACCATTTTCAGATCAAAGCAAAAAACTCCTAAACACCTGCAACCCCAACCCGTCTCACAGGTGCTGGGACCACCCAGGTCGCTGGCCCTGCGGCACGGAGACTTTTGCCTACATCCAAGGCGGCCTGGTGTACCTGGGCGTCTACTTCACCAACACGCTGAACTTCACGCTGCAGACGATCTGCTCCTGGCTGACTGTCATTCTTGGACTCGAACGCTACCTGGCTATGAAATATTTCCATTTCAGGCGAACCCGCTGTCACCGCACGGACACCAAGTTGACTATTGTGATTGTGTGCGTCATCAGTCTGTTATTGAACCTGCCCAACTCGTTCCATTCGCGAATTGTTCTTCGAACTCGTCAGAATCCAATTACCAATGCCACCAGAAAGGTGCTCAGCATTGAGCAGACTCAGTTTGGCAGTTCCACAGACTACAGTGTTTACTCGATTTTGAAGCTCGGCTTGTCAGCCATTGTGCCGTTCATTGTGCTGGCCGTGAACAACACCTTGCTGCTGTACCTGGTGCTCAATCACCAACGAAAAAACTACGCTAACCGTCAGAAGTACCTGTCTGTTAAGCGCGCCTCCAAGGTGCTTCAAGCTTCGTTGAACAGAATTCAGGCGCAGAAGAACCTGACAATCCTGCTGATTGTCGTCATCTTCGTGTTCCTCCTCGGCCAGGTGCCCAGGTCGCTGCTGATGAAGGACATCTTCTCCTACATCTACTCGGCCTGTCCGTGCGGCAACACTCTGCTGTGGATCTGCTGCCCGATGTATCGCCGCCTGCATCCGGTCTGTGAGATCGTCTACCTGCTCTGTCTCAACCTGAACTTCTTCATCTACGTCTCGCTGAACAAGCACTTCCGGTCGCACATCCGAATGGGCCTGGCGCCCTGTCTGGCGGCCTGCTTCGGTGGCGCTAGCGGTGCAGCGGCCAACGCCAACGTTGCTACTGCTGCTGCCGCTGCCGGCGCCGCCGCCGCCCCGGGCCGCGTCAACCAAGACATCCAGCTGGACCTATTCTCAGCCGTTGGCGGCACCACCTGCGACTGCAGCCAGCAGGATGTGGACGAAATGATGGACGCTTTGAAAGAGACAACCGCGGCGACGCCGATGGCGCACCTGCCGCTGGCGCAGGCGCGCTGCCTGACGCCGCCGAATATCATCTACGAGATCCCGGCCAATGGCAGCCCGACGGCGCAGCGCCGGCACTCCTGCGTGGCGCTGAGTCAGAAGCTGGCGAACTCGGTGCTGCACAGCATGCTGCACGACTGCCCAGCCAGCGGCGCGAGCTCCGCCTTGCTCGCCGCCAGCTGCCACCAGGGCAACCGGCCAGACGACGGATTCGGCCCCAGGGAGGAGCTGGACGACCTGTTGGGCCGCAGGACCGTGATGGTCAGCCAGCTGTGACTGTGACTGTGACAACTCAACGCCGCGTGAGCAGTGCGACTCGAAGCTAATAATTGTTTATGAATTTTTTCTCGGATAGACACACCATATGCAGACATCTGATTTGCCTCGCTCATTGTTTCCTCTGATGGACACAAAAACTGGTTGCAGACTCATTTTACTGGAGTTCTCATTGTAGACACCTGTGTATCGCATTATCTTGTCTCAGCATATCTGTACTATTTTAGTGGGGTAGCGGCAACATCAAAGTGGGTAGAATTAAAGCAACAGTCTACTGATTTTCGTGGAGTAGAGGCAACATCAAAGGCGGTAGAATTAAAGTAACTATTATTGATTTTCGTGGGGGTGGCGGCAACACCAAAGGCGGTAGAATTAAAGTAACTATTATTGATTTTCGTGGGGGTGGCGGCAACATCAAAGGCGGTAGAATTAAAGTAACTATTATTGATTTTCGTGGGGGTGGCGGCAACACCAAAGACGGTAGAATTAAAGTAACTATCATTGATTTTCGTGGGGGTGGCGGCAACATCAAAGGCGGTAGAATTAAAGTAACTATTATTGATTTTCGTGGGGTGGCGGCAACACCAAAGGCGGTAGAATTAAAGCAACAGTCTACTGATTTTCGTGGAGTAGCGGCAATATCAAAGGCGTAAAATTAAAGTAACTATCATTGATTTTCGTGGGGGTGGCGGCAACACCAAAGACGGTAGAATTAAAGTAACTATCATTGATTTTCGTGGGGGTGGCGGCAACATCAAAGGCGGTAGAATTAAAGTAACTATTATTGATTTTCGTGGGGTGGCGGCAACACCAAAGGCGGTAGAATTAAAGCAACAGTCTACTGATTTTCGTGGAGTAGCGGCAATATCAAATGCGTAAAATTAAAGTAACTATCATTGATTTTCGTGGGGGTGGCGGCAATATCAAAGGTGGTAAAATTAAAGTAACTATTATTGATTTTCGTGGGGGTAGCGGCAACATCAAAGACGGTAGAATTAAAGTAATTATCATTGATTTTCGTGGGGTGGCAGCAATATCAAAGGTGGTAAAAATTTTAACCAGCTGATGAACCATGAATGTGTAATACATGTAATACTTAGTAAATAATCATTTTGCTTCGCTTTTATTATGTATTTTTTTAAAAACACTTAAGCCAGCTGCTTAATAACGCAACGAACAGATGTACTTTTTTAGCCTCGTCACTCGTGACTTTTTTGTCCTTGCGTGCACAGTGCGGCATTATTTAAAGCTGTGTTTTCTGGTATTTACAATATGCCAGAATAAACTTAATGTTTTTCACGGAGTTCTAAAAATACACACCTCTTAGCAGCTGCGCGAGATTTCGGAGAGAAATTGGGCTCCGGGCATCGGTTGGAGCAACATCTATTTTAGATTTAGTCAAGTCTCTCCAGTTTCCATAGTTTTTTTCTGCCCGACCGACATTATGATTCTAAGGCAGCGAAGGCCGCCATGTATAACTGATTATGCAAATTTTTAGGAGAGATTTCTGCGAGAAAGAAATTAATGATTTTATCTCGCGCCAGTAAGTGAATGATGACTGCATTGCATGAATGCTTAACAGTCAAAAAAGCAGACTTCATGCGCGCTTACTCATGAGTGGGTTTATGCATGAGTTCATGAGTGAGTTCATGAGCGAGTTCATGAGTGAGTTCATGAGCGAGTTCATGAGTGAGTTCATGAGTGAGTTCATGAGTGAGTTCTTGAGCGAGTTCATGAGTGAGTTCATGAGCGATTTTATGCGTGAGTTTATGCGTGAGTTTATGAGAGAGTTCATGAGTGAATTTACGAGTAAGTTCATGAGTGAGTTCATGAGTGAGTTTATGAGTGAGTTCATGAGTAAGTTTATGAGTGAGTTCATGAGCGAGTTCATGAGTGAGTTCATGAGTGAGTTCATGAGCGAGTTCATGAGTGAGTTCATGAGTGAGTTCATGAGTAAGTTCATGAGTAAGTTTATGAGTGAGTTCATGAGTGAGTTTATAAGTGAGTTCATGAGTGAGTTTATGAGTGAGTTCATGAGCGATTTTATGCGTGAGTTTATGCGTGAGTTTATGAGAGAGTTCATGAGTGAATTTATGAGTGAGTTCATGAGTGAGTTCATGAGTGAGTTTATGAGTGAGTTCATGAGTGAGTTTATGAGTGAGTTTATGAGTGAGTTCATGAGTGAGTTCATGAGTAAGTTTATGAGTGAGTTCATGAGTGAGTTCATGAGTGAGTTCATGAGTAAGTTTATGAGTGAGTTCATGAGTGAGTTTATGAGTGAGTTCATAAGTGAGTTTATGAGTGAGTTTATGAGTGAGTTCATAAGTGAGTTTATGCGTGAGTTTATGAGTGAGTTCATGAGTAAGTTTATGAGTGAGTTCATGAGTGAGTTTATGAGTGAGTTCATGAGTAAGTTTATGAGTAAGTTTATGGGTGAGTTCATGAGTAAGTTTATGAGTGAGTTCATGAGTGAGTTCATGAGTGAGTTCATGAGTAAGTTTATGAGTGAGTTCATGAGTAAGTTTATGAGTGAGTTCATGAGTAAGTTCATGAGTGAGTTCATGAGTGAGTTCATGGGTGAGTTTATGAGTAAGTTCATGAGTGAGTCAGTATGTAGAGATTGGCAATTGGGTTTGGCAAAAGCAACTGATGGAGCAATATGGAAATTATTGGATAATGCGATGAAGCGGAAACAGATGCAGGAACGGCAGGATAAGCGATAAAGGTGAGGACACACTGACTGAGATTATCAGGGAAATAAGCGGAAAATACAGTGGGGATTTCCCCAAACAGCAGCTTGTCGTTTGTGCTTTTCCAGCTGTTTTGCGCTGACATTGGCGGTGGGAGCACTTCTTGCCAATGCTGGCATCCCTAATCTTCAGGCCCAAGATAAGCCACGGTCAATCATTTAATCTGCTCAAACAGGAAATTATGAGATTTATTAGCCAAAATCTGCTAGCGAGGATTTATGCTAAAACTTAAATTCGAGTACTGTAAATTAATGTATTCATAATTTTTATTCTTCGGGTGTCGGAACGCTACGTTTTAAGCGATTAAGGATGTCTAATCTCTTGAAATGTGAATTCAGTCTCTTGATCTGTTAATCTAGTCTCTTGATCTGTGAATCTAGTCTCTTGAAATGTGAATTCAGTCTCTTGATCTGTTAATCTAGTCTCTTGATCTGTTAATCTACTCTCTTGATCTGTGAATCTAGTCTCTTGATCTGTTAATCTAGTCTCTTGATCTGTTAATCTAGTCTCTTGATCTGTTAATCTACTCTCTTGATCTGTGAATCTACTCTCTTGATCTGTGAATCTAATCTCTTGATCTGTGAATCTAGTCTCTTGATCTGTGAATCTAGTCTCTTGATCTGTGAATCTAGTCTCTTGATCTGGGAATCTAGTGTCTTGATCTGTGAATCTAGTCTCTTGATCTGTGAATCTAGTCTCTTGATCTGTGAATCTAGTCTCTTGATCTGTGAATCTAGTCTCTTGATCTGTGAATCTAGTCTCTTGATCTGTGAAACTAGTCTCTTGATCTGTTAATCTAATCTCTTGATCTGTTAATCTAGTCTCTTGATCTGTGAATCTAGTCTCTTGATCTGTGAATCTAGTCTCTTGATCTGTGAATCTAGTCTCTTGATCTGTGAATCTAGTCTCTTGATCTGTGAATCTAGTCTCTTGATCTGTGAATCTAGTCTCTTGATCTGTGAATCTAGTCTCTTGATCTGTGAAACTAGTCTCTTGATCTGTTAATCTAGTCTCTTGATCTGTTAATCTAGTCTCTTGATCTGTTAATCTAGTCTCTTGATCTGTTAATCTAGTCTCTTGATCTGTTAATCTAATCTCTTGATCTGTGAATCTAGTCTCTTGATCTGTGAAACTAGTCTCTTGATCTGTGAATCTAGTCTCTTGATCTGTTAATCTAGTCTCTTGATCTGTTAATCTAGTCTCTTGATCTGTTAATCTAATCTCTTGATCTGTGAATCTAGTCTCTTGATCTGTGAATCTAGTCTCTTGATCTGTGAATCTAGTCTCTTGATCTGTGAATCTAGTCTCTTGATCTGTGAATCTAGTCTCTTGATCTGTGAATCTAGTCTCTTGATCTGTGAATCTAGTCTCTTGATCTGTGAATCTAGTCTCTTGATCTGTTAATCTAATCTCTTGATCTGTTAATCTAGTGTCTTGATCTGTTAATCTAGTCTCTTGATCTGTGAATCTAGTCTCTTGATGTCTGAATCTAATCTCTGAATATGGCCATCTACTTTTGGAAGATTGCTTTAATCTAGTCGATGTCTACACCTATAATGCAGTTCCTTGTGTACAGCATAGTGTTCCTTTGTCAACCTTAACTGTCAGTACAAACTGATCAACAGTACATGCCTGTATGTATAAAGGACAATATGTACCTGCAGTACTAAAACTAATGCCCATGGATCCATGGCGTCACTAAGATGCCCTCGGGCATGACACATCGCTATCGACCGAACGCGTTACAGTTGACTCTTTTTCTGCCTGTCTCAAAGTTTCTTGTCTACAATGTAGCATTTCTAAAGCATTTCAATTATTATTATATAGTGCAATTTGAGCTTTATCATGCTGAATTGCAGCAACCCTTGCGCCTGACTGCACCACGTTTTAGCTGTTCTAAAACACCTGTCTGTCCATTTTGTCCAGGTGCAATTCTGCTTCAACTTCTCAATCAATACTTTTGACAGGGTTATAATTTATTAAATTTCCATCGTTTAGGAGTTCCATAATATCATCTTTCTTCATTTTCATTGCTCCCTGTAGGCCTCTATTCCTCTAGACTGTTGAGAAACCGAATCCCATTTCCTGTTTCCTTAATTATATTCTTTTCATTCTCTAAGTCTGTGTATCGAGAAAATTTTACCTACGGGTGTATGTTTCTCTACCTCTCTCCTGCCTCTCTACCTGCCTCTATCTGCCTCTCTATCTGCCTCTCTACTTATCTCTCTACCTGCCTCTCTATCTTCCTCTCTATCTGCCTCTCTATCTACCTTTCTATCTGCCTTTCTATCTGCCTCTCTATCTGCCTCTCTATCTGCCTCTCTATCTGCCTCTCTATCTGCCTCTCTATCTACCTTTCTACCTGCCTCTCTATCTGCCTCTCTATCTGCCTCTCTATCTACCTCTTTATCTTTCCTCTCTATCTGCCTCTCTATCTGCCTCTCTATCTACCTTTCTATCTGCCTCTCTATCTGCCTCTCTATCTGCCTCTCTATCTACCTCTTTATCTTTCCTCTCTATCTGCCTCTCTATCTACCTCTTTATCTGCCTCTCTATCTGAATCTCTATCTGCCTCTCTATCTGCCTCTCTATCTGCCTCTCTATCTGCCTCTCTATCTGCCTCTCTATCTGCCTCTCTATCTGCCTCTCTATCTGCCTCTCTATCTGCCTCTCTATCTGCCTCTCTATCTGCCTCTCTATCTGCCTCTCTATCTGCCTCTCTATCTCCCTCTCTATCTGCCTCTCTACCTGCCTCTCTATCTGCCTCTCTATCTGCCTCTTTATCTGCCTCTCTATCTGCCTCTCTATCTACCTCTCTATCTACCTCTCTATCTGCCTCTCTATCTGCCTCTCTATCTACCTCTCTATCTGCCTCTCTAGCTGCATCCTTAGCTCCGAGTTCACTCGCACTCGCTAGTCTCTAATCTTCACTGTCTGTCTTCGCTCTAGAAAATCTCAAATTTCAATCCCTCGAGAAAGATTCTCGAACCCATAGCTAAACCATACTCATCCAGCCAGCAAAATTGCTATTATTGATCTGATGATCTCAATTGTCATGCAATTTTCAAAGTACTTTTAACGTCTGAACCAGAGTCTACAAAAAAATAGTATAAGTCGAGCTGCATGCCATCTTTCTATAGCCCAAGTACCCAGGTTCAACAGTCGGTATACGCTATATATGCCAGGGGTTTTAGTCATTGAACGCATATGTATACCAGTTTTCTTTTGAAACTTTACAACAACAATCCGGCCCGCTTAAGGTTTGTGTCTCTTCTCAGCTCTCTTCTCTCTTCTCTCTCTCACCCAAATCTATTCTCTTCTCTCCCCCTCCTCTGGTCCGCAGTCATGCGCTAAGCTCTCTATCCGGCCCTTGAGGTAAAAAAGATGAAGGAGGCTGGGGCCGCAATAGTCGAGCCTCGAGTGGAAAGGAGAGGAGAGGAGAGGAGAGAGAAGGCCTCAACAACTGAGCTCAACAGGCTTCTACTGACAAATTAAGCCTATTTTTCTTCCCAATTCTCAAAGCTAGCTTTAGTGTATGCTCAACTAATCCTTTAACTGCTCAGTGCGGTCAGTTGTTCAGTGTCCATGCACGGCACTGGTTTGCTTTAAATAGTTATATATGCATGAAAATGTTGTTTTGACTGTAATATTTGACCCACTTTACTGCTAAACTGCTAAAGTGGCGCCTCAGATGGCGTCTCAGATGGCGCCTCAAATGGCACCTGAGATGGCGCCTTAGATGGCAAAATGGATGGCGCCTCAGATGGCACCTGAGATGGCGCCTCAGATGGTGCCCCAGTCACACTGAATAGTAGAGCCCCTAAATTCCATTAGCATCAAATGGCGCCTCAGATGGCGCCCCAGTCACACTGAATAGTAGAGCCCCTAAATTCCATTAGCATCATTTCAAAATGGCCTCCACAGTTGGCTGTCAGCTGTTCTTCTCATCGTGGGAAAAGAGGATTTCATGCCCGGCGGTTCCGACTGATGGTTGGGACAGTGAGGAAGAAAGGGGATGCGGCAGGGAAATCAATTAGGTGGAGCAGGAAACTGGCAGACGACAGACGAAAAAAATGCTGGGCATCCTGCTTGGGCAGATGAGAATTGACGGGTTCTCACGGACGCTGCTGGCATGGGGATCATTGATCGATACGGGACCGGAACGGAAGCACGCGCTTCGATAACCACTTGATGGGAAATGGGAATGATGGGAGATGAGAAATCTATCTATCTATCTATCTATCTATCTATCTATCTATCTATCTATCTATCTATCTATCTATCTATCTATCTATCTATCTATCTATCTATCTATCTATCTATCTATCTATCTATCTATCTATCTATCTATCTATCTATCTATCTATCTATCTATCTATCTATCTATCTATCTATCTATCTATCTATCTATCTATCTATCTATCTATCTATCTATCTATCTATCTATCTATCTATTTATCTATCTATCTATCTATCTATCTATCTATCTATCTATCTATCTATCTATCTATCTATCTATCTATCTATCTATCTATCTATCTATCTATCTATCTATCTATCTATCTATCTATCTATCTATCTATCTATCTATCTATCTATCTATCTATCTATCTATCTATCTATCTATCTATCTATCTATCTATCTATCTATCTATCTATCTATCTATCTATCTATCTATCCACCTATCTATCTATCTATCTATCTATCTATCTATCTATCTATCTATCTATCTATCTATCTATCTATCTATCTATCTATCTATCTATCTATCTATCTATCTATCTATCTATCTATCTATCTATCTATCTATCTATCTATCTATCTATCTATCTATCTATCTATCTATCTATCTATCTATCTATCTATCTATCTATCTATCTATCTATCTATCTATCTATCTATCTATCTATCTATCTATCTATCTATCTATCTATCTATCTATCTATCTATCTATCTATCTATCTATCTATCTATCTATCTATCTATCTATCTATCTATCTATCTATCTATCTATCTATCTATCTATCTATCTATCTATCTATCTATCTATCTATCTATCTATCTATCTATCTATCTATCTATCTACCTATCTATCTACCTATCTATCTACCTATCTATCTAGCTATCTATCTATCTATCTATATATCTATCTATCTATCTATCTATCTATCTATCTATCTATCTATCTATCTATCTATCTATCTATCTATCTATCTATCTATGTATCTATCTATCTATCTATCTATCTATCTATCTATCTATCTATCTATCTATCTATCTATCTATCTATCTATCTATCTATCTATCTATCTATCTATCTATCTATCTATCTATCTATCTATCTATCTATCTATCTATCTATCTATCTATCTATCTATCTATCTATCTATCTATCTATCTATCTATCTATCTATCTATCTATCTATCTATCTATCTATCTATCTATCTATC
Source organism: Macrostomum lignano (assembly GCA_002269645.1). Taxonomy (NCBI): domain Eukaryota; kingdom Metazoa; phylum Platyhelminthes; family Macrostomidae; genus Macrostomum; species Macrostomum lignano. The sequence goes on along the minus strand of NIVC01000285.1, from coordinate 16,906 downwards.
TATCTATCTATCTATCTATCTATCTATCTATCTATCTATCTATCTATCTATCTATCTCTATCTATCTATCTATCTATCTATTTATCTATCTATCTATCTATCTACCTATCTATCTATCTATCTATCTATCTATCTATCTATCTATCTATCTATCTATCTATCTATCTATCTATCTATCTATCTATCTATCTATCTATCTATCTATCTATCTATCTATCTATCTATCTATCTATCTATCTATCTATCTATCTATCTATCTATCTATCTGTGCAGCTCGCAGGCTCTCCCTGCAGTCCTGGAGTAGTCGCTCAGCGCATTTTGTTTCGCAATTGAGCATGGAAAAACGAAAAAATCTCTAAGTGGATTGAGTTGAGTTTAGCGCTCACTGAGCCGCTTGCCAGCACTCCAAAAATGGCTATAGCAGCTTTTTTCAACCCTCAGACCTGTGCCGCTTGCACACCCTCACCGCCGCTCACGTGCTCAGCCAGAATCTTCCTTGAAACGCCCTGTTGAACAGCGGTTAGCATCGATCCCCCGCCTATACCCCTTCCAGCTCTGGGCCGCTGGCGAAGCTGCAAGCCTTGCTGCCGATGAGGGAATTGAGCTACTCAGAAAAGCTCTTGATGCCCGGGCCCCCCGTCTCCAGCCAGCATTGACTATTCAGAGCGCAATCGCTTCTGGCACTGCCAAGCCTAACAGCCATTTCACTCCTCAATTTCACCACTCTACCCCTTCTCCTTCTCTCACTCTACCCCCTACTCCATCTCTCACTCTACCCCCTACTCCATCTCTCACTCTACCCCCTACTCCGTCTCTCACTCTACCCCCCTACTCCATCTCTCACTCTACCCCCCTACTCCATCTCTCACTCTACCCCCCTACTCCATCTCTCACTCTACCCCCTACTCCTTCTCTCACTCTACCCCTACTCCTTCTCTCACTCTACCCCCCTACTCCATCTCTCACTCTACCCCCTACTCCATCTCTCACTCTACCCCTACTCCTTCTCTCACTCTACCCCTACTCCTTCTCTCACTCTACCCCTACTCCTTCTCTCACTCTACCCCTACTCCTTCTCTCACTCTACCCCCTACTCCTTCTCTCACTCTACCCTCTCTACTCCATCTCTCACTCTACCCCCTACTCCGTCTCTCACTCTACCCCCCCTACTCCATCTCTCACTCTACCCCCCTACTCCATCTCTCACTCTACCCCCCTACTCCATCTCTCACTCTACCCCCCTACTCCTTCTCTCACTCTACCCCCTACTCCTTCTCTCACTCTACCCCCTACTCCATCTCTCACTCTACCCCCTACTCCATCTCTCACTCTACCCCCCTACTCCATCTCTCACTCTACCCCCTACTCCATCTCTCACTCTACCCCCTACTCCATCTCTCACTCTACCCCTACTCCTTCTCTCACTCTACCCCCCTACTCCATCTCTCACTCTACCCCTACTCCTTCTCTCACTCTACCCCTACTCCTTCTCTCACTCTACCCCCTACTCCTTCTCTCACTCTACCCCCTACTCCTTCTCTCACTCTACCCCCTACTCCTTCTCTCACTCTACCCCCTACTCCTTCTCTCACTCTACCCTCTCTACTCCATCTCTCACTCTACCCTCGCTACTTCATCTCTCACTCTACCCTCTATTCTCCATCTCTTACTCTATACTCTCACACTCCACCTCTCACCCTACCCTCTATATCGCTCCATCTCACACTCCACACTCTCTATCACTCCATCTCCGCTCGATCTCCATTTCTCACGTGTCCGCTTCTCTGAAACCATTTTTTTACTGACAGACTCTTCTGACGCGAGTCACTCGCTCTAAGAGACCTGTACTTATCGCATTCATCCACTGCATGCATTTATCCTTTCCTTAATCACCCTCTGTACTCGCATTTCTACAGAAGATCCTCTCTAGCCAAATCCGCCACCAGGGTTACGCAGCGCTTATTTAGAAGTGTCAAACAAGACAGTCAGCTGAGATCTTGAGTGCGCTTTGCCCCCCCCCGTCGTAGGCAGAATAAGAGGGAAGGAATTTGGTGAACTCTTGCAGCTGTCGCTCATCGGGTAAACTGTCTGTGAGCCAAATCGATTGAATACAGGCCTTGCTTGACACTTTTTCCCCTTGCTTTGGGAGGATTCAGGTCTGGGTTCTGTCTGTAGTGCCTTCGTCTGTCTGCGTGTCTGGTTTCTGAGGGTCTGTCTGTCTGTCTGTCTGTCTGTCTGTCTGTCTGTCTGTCTGTCTGTCTGTCTGTCTGTCTGTCTGTCTGTCTGTCTGTCTGTCTGTCTGTCTGTCTGTCTGTCTGTCTGTCTGTCTGTCTGTCTGTCTGTCTGTCTGTCTGTCTGTCTGTCTGTCTGTCTGTCTGTCTGTCTGTCTGTCTGTCTGTCTGTCTGTCTGTGCTACTTACCGGTAGGCCAAGCATCAGTTGGAGAAGTTAGGGGTTGGGTTAAGCCATGGCTTAAGGGGAGTTGCTGAGATGCCAATGCTCAAATGAGATGCTGCATATCTTAAAGCTGGCTGTTTTACTTGTTTACTTAAACCATCACAATCTTGGAACTAACAATAGCGACTATATACAAGGTCTGCTGTTTTTGTTGTCTTCCCATTTTGGAGGCAAAAACTGCCAGTCTATTTAGCTACAAACTATCGCGAAAATTGCACACAAAACCCACTCTCGTTTTGGTCTGCTGCGCAATGTCTAAAGCGCTCTACTGCAAGTAGCTGGGGTCAAATAATTAAGCGAGAAACGTTGATTGCTAACTCTGCTAAAAATATTAAAATATGATTGTCGAATTTCTCTCGACAAATTTCTCTCTCGAAAAAATGTCATCCTGACGCGTTTTCCCCTTTTTTTCGGAGATCTCCTCATATCCGAAATTTTTTGAAAGGCCGATCGAAACATGAAGTCCAGTTGGTTTGTGAAAGTTGCTGACGACCATTTTGCGTATTTTGGCATTGGCAAAAAGAAAAAGAGAGATCTTATTGATTTTTATACTCCAATGACTTTGAATGAGTCATTGGTGACAATGGAATTTAGTTATCTGATACAATTTGACGTGCTTTATGCTACTAAAAATAATAGAGCGAAGAACGCTTGCGATTACAATGTACATGTACTCTCGTAAGTAGCATCGTGTAAATTTTTTAGACAAGAATTATGATGTCAGCTGTTCAAGTTGCTTCATTTGGGGCTATAGCACCGGGGGCTTTAGCACCGGGGGCTTTAGCACCGGGGGCTTTAGCACCGGGGGCTTTAGCACCGGGGGCTTTAGCACCGGGGGCTTTAGCACCGGGGGCTTTAGCACCGGGGGCTTTAGCACCGGGGGCTTTAGCACCGGGGGCTTTAGCACCGGGGCTTTAGCACCGGGGGCTTTAGCACCGGGGCTTTAGCACCGGGGGCTTTAGCACCAGGGGCTTTAGCACCGGGGGCTTTAGCACCGGGGGCTTTAGCACCGGGGGCTTTAGCACCGGGGGCTTTAGCACCGGGGGCTTTAGCACCGGGGGCTTTAGCACCGGGGGCTTTAGCACCGGGGGCTTTAGCACCGGGGGCTTTAGCACCGGGGGCTTTAGCACCGGGGGCTTTAGCACCGGGGGCTTTAGCGCCGGGGGCGCCAGCACCGGGGGCTTTAGCACCATGGGCGCCAGCACCGGGGGCGCCAGAACCGGGGGTGCCAGCACCGGGGGGGGGGCCAGCACCGGGGCTTTAGCTGCTGACTCACCCTGGACACGCCCCTGAGTTTCATTAAGTTCTCTCACATTTTCCCAGCACAATTCGATATTTCAAGCTAGAAACCGGAACCGCGGCTTTCCCATGAGAAGCACGATTTTCTTGAATAAACTTGTGATGCATTGTGTTGTCACTATGCTGCAGGGCGATGCATCGTTTCTTTCCGATAACGTGTTAAGCTTTAACTTTAGACAATTGGCAATGAAGAAGGTGAGGAAAGATGAATTCAGAGTTAGGCAACACTGAGTGCTAGCAATCGACCCCGAGAGGATTGAGCTCTGAGCTGTGCTCATGTTGCCATCCACCGACGACAATATGAGTCAGTTTAGAGAGCCACCCCAGGAAGGCCATTCAAAATCGCGCCCAAGTGTTATGTAATAACTCCACCCAATTGGTCAGCCTTCCGCTGTGAGCTGCAGGTCTTGCTAAAATAACCTCAGTCATTCATTCATTCGGCCTCATAGTGCCTATATGTGTGAGGCCTGGGTTGGATTTTAGACCACTCAATACATCTCTGTGGCGCACACGTAGGCAAGGGAGCTGCGCCCCCCCCCCCAAACACAAGAACAATGGGCACCTTCATGGCCTTCTGTGCTGGCGCCTCCGGTGCTGGCGCCCCGGTGCTAAAGCCCTTGGTGCTAAAGCCCCCGGTGCTAAAGCCCCCGGTGCTAAAGCCCCCGGTGCTAAAGCCTCTGGTGCTAGTGCCTCTGACAAACCTTAAATATAAAGAAACTTAAGATAGGAAATCCTTTAGTTTTGTAATAGTAGTACGGAAGTATTTCCGAAAATTTAGTCCAGAAACTCTTGGCTCACGTCGGTGAAGAGTTAGAAAACTGCAACATGGCTTAGACTGCTTAGAAATTAAAAAGTAAAAATTAAGCCTAGTTCGATTCTAGCCAGTTTGTTGTTACATGCAAATCTAAGTACGTAAGCACTGACGCTATTGGGATAGCTCTATCAATAGAGATCACAGCAAAAATCAATTCTAGCTCAACATATCCTATCTATAAGACAATGCTGGTCAAACTACCAAGCTACCAGAAGACGCACTTCCGCTTGGGATTCATTCGCGAACCGACTGGACAGCCGAAAGCGCCAGCAAAGTTCGGCGAATGCCTCATCATGCCCAACACTCGACGTCGATTCGAACTGTGCGTGGCGAACGAATGACCGAAAAGCATCTTGATGGCCCGGCTGTCGGCCTTGGCGCACCAGGACTGCGCGAGCTGCACGAAGAACAGCTGCTCGTTGCTAAGGCTGGCAACGATTCCTGGCAGAGAAGGCACCGATTCAAAATCTCCTCCGGTGGCCAGAAGCAATCCGCGGTAGGCTGCGGACACGCCGATAATGTCCGATATGTCATTGCTGAGGCTACCAAGGCCGCCGGAATACGAGTCTGGCAGTGTCAGATAGTCGTCAAAGGCGCATTTCATCCGTTTAAGATAGCCGGTTTCGGTGGCCGAGTCCCAGGTGTGGCCGGAGGCGCCGTCCTTGCTCAGCGTGTGTCCGTAAGCGTCAAATGCGTGACCGATCTCGTGGCCGGCGATGAAGCCGAGCCCCGCCAAGTTGGCGTACACCGGGTAGCCTGGATGGTACATCGGCGGCTGCAGCAGGGCCAGCGGGAAGATGACTCGATTCTCGCGAAAGTAGTTATAAGCGTTCACCACTAGGGTGTTGAGTGTGGCGAAGACCGGGGCAGTGAAGTTCGGCGTCAAGGCTTGCAGAGCCCGAGACTGATAGGAGCAGAGGGCGGCTAAGTAGAGTTTCGCGAAGTCGTTAGAGTCAGCTGGTGAAGCTGCGTGCTTAGCGATGCAGGGATAGTGCATGCGTCTCACTTCTTCAGGTGAAAGCTCGTCGAAGCCAATTGCTTGTCGCACGGCCAGAATTTTCTCGGCCACCTTAAGACGACTCTGCAGCGAAATCCAACTACCCGAGGTCTGAGCGGCGCCAGCGGAGGCTGACTTCACCCAGCCAACCAGTCTGTGTACGTGAGAAAAATCGACAGGCAGGTAAGCCAGCCGGTACATTCGCTCCACTACGGGCTGCAGAAGTCGCCGGCTCAACCGGAGGCACTCGCGAGCTATCGCTGCCCCAACTGGAATTCGTGAAATCAATCGGTCGTCCTCGGCTATGCCCGCGACAACCGCGCCGCCGCCTTCTTCCTCCTCATCGGGTTTTGCTAACATTGCTGACAACTCGAACGGCAAGAAAACTTGAAATTTAACGAGCCAATCAAGCACTAGAAGTGCCTGAATGAATGGACGGCGTTCTCTGTTGATTCGAGCGTCTTCCAAAGCTTCGAGGAGCGTACGCGTCTGTTGAACATTATCCACTACTATGATTGCGTCGTAGTCTAAGCTTGCACCGCTGAGCGACATCAGCTCATCAAAAAAGACTTCCCAATCGAAACTTCCAATCGAGGTGTCATCCTTGAGCTCACCGATCCGTCTAGTAATGGACTTGTCCGAGTCGCTTCTGTTTACCAAACCAGGTCCGAACAATGCAGACGCGATTGAAGACAGTTGTCCAACCGTTTGGTTAGGTTGGAGTGCATCGCTAATGGGCGGGCTCAGTCGCTGGATTAGGTGAGCGAGATGGTCCAGAGCGCTAGAGTGAACTCGGCTCCAAATGAGTGTTTCGCTAAGATTGACAATCAGGTGAGCTCGGGTCAAGTCTCTCAGAGGCGAGTTAGGCTGGTGTTCTTTCAACATACTTTCAACCAATCGATCGGAGATGCTCACGCGAAAGGTACCTCCGACGCCTGTGCTGGCGATTCGAGCAAGCAACCGTTCGGGCCAAAATTTCGTGTCACTGCTGACACCCGACAAAAGTCTCTCCAGTAAGGAGCTTACGAATGATACGGACAATGACTTTGAGCCCTTTGTCCCTAGATCCACTTTCTGCCACCAGGACTGACATTCCTGGTAATAAGACTGGGCAAAACTATGCACCACCTTCAACTTTAAATCGCCTGTAGTTCCATTAAGCTTCGGTATGGTCAATACTTCGTGCAAGCGGTCCAATACTTCGTAGCGCATAGCCGTCATTGTCTCGACATAGTTGACACCCTGCAGGTTGACTCCGTCCTCCTGAAACTTGTAGTGCACGTGCTGACCAAAATTACCGCAGGCGTATTCATAGAAATCGTCACATGGATCGACTGACAGATTGATGCTCTTCGACATTGAAGCGCCGAGAGCTGCGCATTCAGGCGTCTGGCAGGTCTGTCTGACTTTTGACAACCCGTTGCAGCGCTGAACAATAACGCCGAGGTACACAGCGGCAGATAAGCAGATTAATAGGAGAATAAAAATTGCTAGAAGAGCAGCTCTGTATGTCTTCGCCGAGAACGCCATGCAATCAATTGGCACTTTTACTATTCAGGTATAGACAGCTGCTTGGGCTTGTTTTACCACCAGTCAAAGTAGCTAATGAGAAAAGCTGATGGTCAGTTGCACCGAAACCCAACGCTTTAGGGCCTGGACGGAATCGCAGGCCATGGTGGCATCGAGTTAGGTAAAGTCTTACCGTTGCCCCCGCGTACGATGCCGTGCAGTTCTATGCAGGCAACAGCAAGCTTTCGGGGTGGCCACAACAGCAGCCGTTCTTTGAACGCCAAAACCAACCCACCCTGCACCACCCGCCGAGGAGAATCCGAGGATGTAACTTCTTCCCAACTGGCTGCTGGCTCTCCAATAGCCATCGCCATCGACTAACTATACAAGCTTGTGACGTGGCTAAGTCAGAAGTTATCGAAGCGTTTTGATAGCCAGCGAGTGCCAGCACATGCACATGTACAAATTCTGTATGATAAAGGTGAATGAGGTCTGAAAGCCGAAAATAATGCATTCCTGTTATCATTCATTGTTATAGTACAAAATTCCCCTAAAAGTGGCGTTTAAACAATCAGCCCCAATGATCCCGACTTGAATCAAAATGCAATGTTCTAGAACAAATCATCAGTTCGAAAAAATAGCTGAAATTTTGGATCAATCGATTAGCAAAAAAATTCTAGAAGCAAAGAACCACACACCACGCGTAGAAAATTTGTTTTCCCATCAAATTTTCTCTTACTAAAAGGGACCTTCACAGGGCTGCACCTTCTTGACAAGACTTAAAGAGGGGCATTTAGGCATGGCTTTCAATTTGATAATGGAATGCTTTTAGTTAGTAGCTTTTGAGGCACAGGACGGACCAATTCTTTGTCTTGGAGAGCAGGTCGTGCTGCTGATCCAAAGCCCCTAGCGGAATGACTGATGTCTCCTGGGAAATTCTCGGCTGGGGATGACGTCTCAGCTGAGGGAAGCGACCATCTCCGGAGAAGGAATGCAGGATTATATTCAAAATCCGACGCCCGGTTGTGTACACAAAGGCGGCACGCTTACGCTGTAAGCAGCTGCATAGATGAGGTAACCCGATACAAAAAGGCTGAAAGAGGCCGGCCCCCGTGAACGAGAAAAAAATTATGCTATATAGCTATCGAATATGACGAACAAAGACCGCAAATTGTACCCCAAATCAATCGAAGGGAGTTTTTCATCCCATGCGGGGGAGCGACTGTTTGCAGATGTCTTCCCTGAAAGCTGCCTGTCTGTCTGTCTCCTATGCCCCTAATGCCTCGAGACATGTAGTCGTCGCTTAGTGGGGTTTTTTCTTGCTTCAGACTGAAGGATTGTTGAGAACGAATGGAGTAGACTATAAAGGGGAGCTGGTAAAAAAGCTGTGTAATTTGCATTTTTATCCTTCGTGACAACTGCAAACAAGTATGGGCTGTTGCAGCTCAATGCTTAGCTGAGCAGTTCCGACAAAGACAGAGCCATGCAGATCAGCTCAAACTCAAGCCAGTACCCACATAATCTCAGACGGCAGGTCTCATTGCAAGGGTTTTATGTGGGCTGTATAATTAACATATAAGCTTATGCAGCACTGATCAGAGTGAGTGCACTTACAGTGTAAAATAAAAACCAATTTGAGTAAAAATTCCGCTCAGGGAAGACAAAGACTTGGGGACAGGAGCCGGGCAAATGCTTATTTTTACGCTCTCTTGCACATTGCAAATCCCCTTTTTAACCCCGCGAATCCCAATCCTAGTGCAAGTCAAGTGGCGCATATGCAGCAGTTCTTTATTCGTTTAAACCCATAGTCGCTGTGTTAACAGCTGCAGTAGATCATGCCTGCATGATGTCTCTTCTGACTGCAGGCTGCATCAGCAGCAGGTGGTATCCCCTCTTTATCGCACCTTTCTTTTTCCTTTGCATAAATCGTAGTCCACGCGGTTCAATTCTAAACTTATAAATTCTTTCACAAATAAAACAAAATCCTGCGCGATTTGAAGCCCCTATATTCTCCATGACTCAGTAAGCTTAGATTGACACTACTCTGTAATAATGTATGATACACCTGCGCAATGTTTGCATGCAGCAATTGAGGGAAGAAATTTGTATAGGAATCTAATATAATAATCCTTCTGCTATGCCTGTGTATAGTAAAAGCCAAAGTGGAAACGAATTGCTTTTTATGTTGCGTAACAAGGCAAATAGAAATGGAATGGAAGGTTTTAACTATCTAAATATACTAAATACAGGATATTACAGCTGCTTCGTAACAAATGCCAATGATATGGAAAGAAAGACCGAGGGATATTGATTACAGGCTTCGTGGTGGGTTGGTTTGAAGGTGCGCGAGCAAGGTGGTAGAGGTGCAGATTACCATGCAGGGCATGATAAATTAAAGGCATAATTTTATAATTCCATGCGCGAGAAACGGTGGCTCTATAACTCGTATAGCTTTTCTTTTGCTTTGGGAAAACTTTTAAGGCAGCTTAATACTCACCAAATTTTGTAATGAGTTGCATTGATTACGTAATCAGTAGCGGTCATTTCGGGCTGCACTGTGATGACACGAATACGAGTATATAAAGGTGATGAATAGCTTGCACGGAGGGATGAGAAGCTAGAAATATAGTCATAGCTTGCCACTCTCAATATTGAGTGAAGAGAGCAGAGAGATGAGAGATAACAAATTAGAGGGAAGAGAGATAAGAGATTAGAGATGAGAGATGAGAGGGGGGAGAAGAGAACTGGAGGATACTAAAATAAAGCAATATTACAGATGGCTAATGCAGAAATGCTGACATCTAAATGCAAGACAACAAACAGTAACAGAACAAAGACCGCTAGTCTTGAAAGAGTGAGAGCTGTAGACTAAAAATACTAATAGCTAGTTATGAAAAAAGCGTCCCATTTCGAGACCCACAAATATCCGCATGAACGAACTCAAGCTTCAGTTTTTAAAAATGTATGAAAAAAGAAAAAATACAACCAAATTCCAGGTCAAAGCAGAACAAAGACCTACAAAAAACTGGGAAACCGTGACACTATATTCGCTTATTAAAAACAAAATAGCAGAAAGGAAGGAAATGCACTGCACAAGCTTGTAAAGCTAAGGCTAAACATAAATAAAAGGCTCAAACCCTGACTATTTTCGGATGAATGCCTAGTGCAATTGCACATGGTTATGGCTTCATTTTAGCCCCTCTCTCTACTGCCTTGTCTTTGTTGATCTCATTTATTCGAGGTCGCACCCCCTGTCTATAGAGGGAAGGGGTGGGGGCCAAAGCTCTCCGCCTCACATCCATCTTCTTCTACTAGGGGGCTTGATTGATTCAGATGTTGAGCAGGAATGAAGAAACATCGTGAACGAACGAACAGGCAAGAAAGACCCCCCCCAAAATCCCATAATTAATATAACTAAGGAGGGGGCCCGCCCGGCTCGGTGATGGAAATGAATGAGCGGTCTAGCAAAGCGTCAAGCATGCCTCCTGTCGCCTGTCTGCTTTTTAGTTTTTCAGCTTTTCAGCGTTTTTGCAGGATTACAAAGACTTCGCTTTTTTCGTTCTCGGCTTCTCGCTCATAAAATATTCAGAATCCTTCCACTCCCTCGGGGCGGCCCGGGGCAATATCTTATCGTTTCTGTATCATTTAGGCTATAAAAATCCGCCGGCAGTCCCCTCCCCCATTCCCGTGGAAATTTTCTCCGGGCGGGGGGAGAGATAAACGTCTGTGATCTGAAAGAGGAACAAGGACTGACTGACGCCCCAATACTTTTGCCTCGGGCGGCATGAAATCTCCGATAGATTGCAGCTACGACCTAGAGATGATAGGCTTTAAAAACTATTCTCCCAGCCGATTAGAAGAATCGCGTCAAACTCAAACCCCACACCGGCTTTCTCCCTTTAACCATGGGGGGCGGGGGACATTTGCGAACAGAACAGCACAATATACACGGAGCAGCTGTATAAGACAGCAGATTGGTTGCTTATTTGGCCTGTTGTGTTGGGGTTATAATAGTAGGCCGTAGGGTTTATAATTACGGGTGACGCGAACTGGTCTGGGGTGGTGGGGGTGGCTTGAGCGATAAGGGGGACCCTAGTATCGCTTTCCTATTGGCTGTCGCGTTTCAGACTGAACTGAGGAGGTTCCAGTCCATCCAGTCCTCTGAATGTACATTGGATGTTCACAAGACCCAACCCCCTTGACAAAGTCCCCCCGCCCCGATTCCCTAATAAGATAAAACGAAAGGAAGGGACAGTTGAAATCGGGACACACTATATATATCGATAACCAGACGAGAAAGGCGACCGGGCTGGCTTATTGATTATTATTTGAGTGACGAAGACCTCTGAGAATTTCTGCCCTGTTAGCTAGAGAAATGCTAACTCGTCGAGAATATCTGCTCTATCCGACCTCGATGCAGAGCCTTGTCTCCTCCTCTGGTGGTGGCGGAGGCGGCGCCTCAAATCCGGGCCTTCGTATCGCGGAATCGCCGCGTCACGGACGCGAACAAGATGCCGAAGAATTTGAGAATGACTCGGTATATTGCGATTTGACCAGGCCGACTAACCCTGCTGCTAGTGCTAACGCTACTACTAATACTAGTAATTGGAATCAGCAGCAGCCTGCTTCTAGTAGAAGACAGGGCCCATCCACACCAGTGTCAGCAACAAAGAGCATTAGCTGCCTTCGTTTAGGCCTGTTCGCTGCATTTGTACTAATTCTCCTAGGCGTTATTGTCACGTCTACTTACGCTATTAATACGCGCCTGTCGCAAGTACCGCAACTGTTGTACGCCGGTCTGGGACTGTGCTGTAAGTTGACTGTATCTTTCTAGTAATGTTGATGATGCTTGTTTTGGGAAAAAGGCCAGAAAGCCAAGAACTTAGGTTAGGCCTTTTTTCAATGCAATCTCCCACAACTGTCTGTCTCTGACTCATTTCCCATCGCTTTTTATCTAACTCGAATGAATTACTGTGCAGGACTCTTTTAATTTTGTTTATCTGATCTACAAAGTTAATGGGATTGCCGATTACGGGGGGAAAAGCTGCGAGGTCAACCAGTGCACAATATAATGGAATCCGAATTGAATCTCCAGGGCGATTCTACAGCAAATCCAATCTGAATATTTAACTTATTTATTAGTGCCCAATATCCAGGGTTTGTGCGCATAGTAACCCACTGCCACTAACAACTAAAGACGCTAAGTTGCCAAAGGGAAGACTGTGTGGGCAAACACCGTTATTTACATTGAAAGCCTGATTTGCGCTGCCCCCTCTCTGTCTATCTACAAGAGTAATCAATTTTCCCGTGCTGCTCCCTTCCCAAAGCTTTTCGCGTCGGTGTTTTAACGATGATTACGCAATCGGTTCGGTCGGTTCCGCTTTTTGCGGATTCGGATATTTCTACTGTAATCAATTCTTCTTTTATCTAAACTCTTGCCGGCAGTGAATCACTGAACTGCAGATTTCTGTGATAGTAAAGTTAGTAAGGTCGTGTCTTATCTATTCGATTGTAACTGCTAGTTTAGAATGCCATCTGTTGCTGCTGTGTATAATATAGCTACTGATATCTAGATTAGCAATTCGTCTGCCTATTACGTACGTAGGTAGGCTTAAAAAGGATTTGTTTACTTCTTGTGCGCGGTTTTAACCTGAATGAACTGAAGAGACCCCTGAGATATGGAGTTCATCTTGATGCCCGTTCCGCTATGGTCTGTACATTTTTGGCTTAATACATCATAACAGAGAATGAGAAACAGAGAACAGAGAAACCCCTCCTAGCAGGTATCAGCCCCTTTCCCCTCCTAACACCCCTGTCCCCTCCTAGCACCCCCTGTCCCCTCCTAGCACCCCCTGTCCCCTCCTAGCACCCCTGTCCCCTCCTAGCACCCCTGTCCCCTCCTAGCACCCCCTGTCCCCTCCTAGCACCCCCTGTCCCCTCCTAGCACCCCCTGTCCCCTCCTAGCACCCCCTGTCCCCTCCTAGCACCCCCTGTCCCCTCCTAGCACCCCCTGTCCCCTCCTAGCACCCCCTGTCCCCTCCTAGCACCCCCTGTCCCCTCCTAGCACCCCTGTCCCCTCCTAGCACCCCCTGTCCCCTCCTAGCACCCCCTGTCCCCTCCTAGCACCCCCTGTCCCCTCCTAGCACCCCCTGTCCCCTCCTAGCACCCTGTCCCCTCCTAGCACCCCCTGTCCCCTCCTAGCACCCCCTGTCCCCTCCTAGCACCCCCTGTCCCCTCCTAGCACCCCCTGTCCCCTCCTAGCACCCCTGTCCCCTCCTAGCACCCCTGTCCCCTCCTAGCACCCCCTGTCCCCTCCTAGCACCCCCTGTCCTCTCCTAGCACCCCCTGTCCCAGCACCGCCATCACCTGACACTCCATTAGCAATCCATTGCTAGTCTATACCAAGCGCAACACATTGAAATTCTGGTTGTAGCCCCTAGGGAAATCAAGCTAGTATTCTGTCTGTCTGCAGTCATGACTGTATCTATATCTGCTTAACAAAGACACGAACTAACTATACTGTAGATTGCAGTGAGATATATCTTATCCAGTGAGTGAATCTGTGGTGTCCCGAATTCATTCCTTCATTGGTGACCCGAATTTCAGTCAAGGCTCACCGCTGACAAAACACCCCTACCCTAAACCTACCCTTACTTTACCCAGCGCCTCCGCTTAATCATATCATGAATGCTGTTGACTCATATTTTGATTATGCACTACTGACAAAGAGGGCCAGCAGTCAAGATTTACCAACTGAGTTCGGAGAATCACCGAGCTAATTTCTGGGGTAACTTGCTTTTTTATTACCAAACCAACCTTCCATATTTGGTCATTTCATCACTAAGTCCAGAAACGGCCTGTTATATTTAACTAATAATATAAAGCGACAAATTTTTATACAAAGCAAAGTATTATTATATTCATTGTTAACTCGAGTGGAATTGAGTGGGGAGGGGGGGGCGGTTAGAGATCCGAGAAACAGGCCAAGGCTTGTTGTGTACTCCAAGCTCAGCTCAACGAGGCACGCTTGTTTTACTGTGCCAGTACCTGCATGTATTAATTATTCTTTGTGGAAGTTGTCTCAAAATCCGTCTATATAGCCTCGTGTGCACATTAACCCCTCGAATTACTCATAAACCGGTTCAATGAGTTATGAGTTGTTCTTCTTGCGGAATTACTATTGAAAGCTAGTTTAGTTCCGATAACACTCAAATAAGTTTCATATTTAAAAAAAATGCTTAGAGTAAAGGTTCATGCGTTTTCACGTTTTGACCTAATATTCAAAAGTTAGGATTTGGGATTCAAAAGGTTGCGATTTTGGATTCAAAAAGGTTTGGAATTTGAGATTTAAGGTATTTGATTCTGGACTTAAAGGTTTGAGTTTGAGACTCAAAGCTTTGGGATTTGAGACTCAAAGGTTTGGGATTCGGGATGCAAAGGTTTGGAATTCGAGATTCAAAAGTTGGGATTTAGGATTCGAAGGGTTGGGATTCAAAGGGTTGGGATTTGGGATTTAAGGTGTGTAATTTTAGACTCATATTTGAGACTCGAAGGTTTCGGATTTGAGACTCGAAGGTTTGGGATTTGAGACTCGAAGGTTTCGGATTTGAGACTCGAAGGTTTGGGATTTGAGACTCGAAGGTTTCGGATTTGAGACTCGAAGGTTTCGAATTTGAGACTCGAAGGTTTGGGATTTGAGACTCGAAGGGTTGGGATTTGAGACTCGAAGGTTTCGGATTTGAGACTCGAAGGTTTGGGATTTGAGACTCGAAGGTTTCGAATTTGAGACTCGAAGGTTTCGATTTGAGACTCGAAGGTTTCGGATTTGAGACTCGAAGGTTTCGAATTTGAGACTCGAAGGTTTGGGATTTGAGACTCGAAGGTTTGGGATTTGAGACTCGAAGGTTTGGGATTTGAGACTCGAAGGTTTGGGATTTGAGACTCGAAGGTTTGGATTTGAGACTCGAAGGTTTCGGATTTGAGACTCGAAGGTTTCGGATTTGAGACTCGAAGGTTTCGGATTTGAGACTCGAAGGTTTCGGATTTGAGACTCGAAGGTTTCGGATTTGAGACTCGAAGGTTTCGGATTTGAGACTCGAAGGTTTCGGATTTGAGACTCGAAGGTTTCGGATTTGAGACTCGAAGGTTTCGGATTTGAGACTCGAAGGTTTCGGATTTGAGACTCGAAGGTTTCGGATTTGAGACTCGAAGGTTTGGGATTTGAGACTCGAAGGTTTCGGATTTGAGACTCGAAGGTTTGGGATTTGAGACTCGAAGGTTTCGGATTTGAGACTCGAAGGTTTGGGATTTGAGACTCGAAGGTTTCGGATTTGAGACTCGAAGGTTTCGGATTTGAGACTCGAAGGTTTGGGATTTGAGACTCGAAGGTTTGGTATTTGGGATTCAAAGTGTTGGGATTTAAGATTTTCAAATATCGGGATCTCGGTTCTATTGCGAAACATTTTCGAATGATTCATTAACTAAGTAAGCAACTCGCTTCACCGTCCTCACAACTTTCACAGCGATCGGCCTGTGCTTAATCTTAGTGTGCGTCAGCCTCCTTGTTGCTAGGCAGTTGGGCAAGCAGCAGCGTCAGCGACAACGGCAGCGTCAGCGACAGCGCCGACAAAATGCGTCGTCGCGACATGAGCAGCGAGGCGATTCTGCCGCAGGCGGCAGATAAGCCGGGTGCCGATTTGGTACATCGGCTGTCATCGAGGTGAGCATAAGGCGGAAGTTACTTGCCGCATGTCCTACTGTGGCGCATGCAGGCTTACAATTTTAGATCTTAAAAAATAACTTAATCGGGCATTTAGTCATAGGGCTTAAGCCTCTGTGTGCTTATGCCTCTGTGCGCTTATGCCTCTATGTGCTTATGCCTCTGTGCGCTTAAGCTTCTGTGTGCTTATGTCTGTATGCTTACATCTCTCTTCGCGCTTATACCTCTGCGCGCTTGCGTCTTTCTTCGCGCTTATACCTCTCTTTGCGCTTATGTCAATCGTTATGCGCACCTGCCTGTTTGTGGAAGCCCACCCCACCTCTTTAAATATCCAGCTCAGTGTTTTCTAACCAATTTCCTTGACTATCCCGCAGACACGGCCACCGCCTATGCCCGCCAGTGCCGCCCAGCTACTGGAGTCGGAGACATCTGCTTCAACACCGACCACAGCTGGTGCTGCTTGCTGCTGGTGCTGGTGTCGCTTCTTCTCCTAAGGTGCCCCCAGCAGACCGCAACAGCAACGTCAGCTGCCTCTGCCTCCGCCTCCGCAGCAACCGCAGCATCCGTCAGCTCCACCGTCGTATCAGGAGGCCCTCCGCTGTCTTGACAGCGGCCTCAGCAGCAGTCGCGCCTTCATCATCACAGTCAGCGGCCTTCTCGTCAACAAGCAGCCATCTCCGCAGGTCGTCAGTCGTCAGTATTGGAGTCCTCCGACCAGATGTCCGTGCTCAAATGGACGGTGCAGTCGCAGTATCAGCACCAGCTGCATCATCACAGGTTGCAACAGCAGCAGCAACAGCCCAACAGCAGCTATCGAAACTATCAGAGCCAGAACTCAATGGAGTCTTCATCATTTATGGCGAGCCGATTTTGGTGTGAGTTGTGAGAGACAATTGAAAAATTAACTGCATTATCAGCTATAAGCCACTGACTGCCGCCTTTGTTTTTGCTCAATTTATTATGCTTTGATTGCAACCACAGATACCAGAATAACTAGATTGGCACTCAGCACATTTGCGTGTAAGCTACTTTCAGTTCAGTAGTAAGGTAAACAAAAGCATTTTAATGTATTTTTAAAGCCAAGGCTCATTTATTGGCTCTTACCCCAGCTT
>NIVC01000284.1:687298-709524 GCA_002269645.1 Macrostomum lignano | reverse complement strand
AACTGTCAATCCTGAATTCTCGTATAAATGCCAAATTTGACAGGCCCAGTCTGGAGACGGCAAGTCAGCTTTGATGCAGACGAGTGACGCAAGCAACTCCAGCAAGATATCGACCAAGACTTTAAAGGCCAAGAGCCATTAGTCGACTATAGGCTGACACCTCACGTCTGGACACTTCTAAGAAGTCGGCTGAGGCACCTGAGACGCTGGTCAGTCCGGTGGACAGACGTGTTGCCTCATCGCAGTTCAGTCATAGGACGAGATTGAATCTACTGTGATGAGCTTGCTGCAAAAGTGTTCAGATTTGGCTTATCCTATTCTAATTGAACTGGTCCAGCTAACCTACAGACTGTACTGACGCCACAGAGCCAGTCTGTTTTTAGAGCCTCATAGATGGGGTGGAATTCAAGTTTAGGAGGTCCAGCTAACCTACAGACTGCACTGACGCCACAGAGCCAGTCTGTTTTAGAGCCTCATAGATGGGGTGGAATTCAAGTTTAGGTGGTCCAGCTAACCTACAGACTGCACTGACGCAACTGATCAAGTCTGTTTAAGAGCCCCCAGATAGGAGGTGGAATTCAAGTTTAGGTGGTCCAGCTAACCTACAGACTGTACTGACGCCACAGAGCCAGTCTGTTTTAGAGCCTCATAGATGGGGTGGAATTCAAGTTTAGGAGGTCCAGCTAACCTACAGACTGCACTGACGCCACAGAGCCAGTCTGTTAAGAGCCTCACAGATAGAGGTGGAATTCAAGTTTAGGTGGTCCAGCTAACCTACAGACTGCACTGACACCAATATGCCAGTCTTTTTCAAAGTCTCAGTAGAATATCAGTTGTAAACTGTCAATCCTGAATTCTCGTATAAATGCCAAATTTGACAGGCCCAGTCTGGAGACGGCAAGTCAGCTTTGATGCAGACGAGTGACGCAAGCAACTCCAGCAAGATATCGACCAAGACTTTAAGACCAAGAGCCATTAAGTCGACTATAGGCTGACACCTCACGTCTGGACACTTCTAAGAAGTCAGCTGAGGCACCTGAGACGCTGGTCAGTCCGGTGGACAGACGTGTTGCCTCATCGCAGTTCAGTCATAGGACGAGATTGAATCTACTGTGGTGAGCTTGCTGCAAAGTGTTCAGATTTGGCTTATCCTATTCTAATTGAACTGGTCCAGCTAACCTACAGACTGTACTGACGCCACAGAGCCAGTCTGTTTTAGAGCCTCACAGATGGGTGGAATTCAAGTTTAGGTGGTCCAGCTAACCTACAGACTGTACTGACGCAACTGATCCAGTCTGTTGAAGAGCCTCACAGATAGGAGGTGGAATTCAAGTTTAGGTGGTCCAGCTAACCTACAGACTGCACTGACGCAACTGAGCCAGTCTGTTTTAGAGCCTCACCAATAGGAGGTGGAATTCAAGTTTAGCTGGTCCAGCTAACCTACAGACTGCACTGACGCAACTGAGCCAGTCTGTTGAAGAGCCTCACAGATAGGAGGTGGAATTCAAGTTTAGGTGGTCCAGCTAACCTACAGACTGTACTGACACCAATATGCCAGTCTGTTTCAAAGTCTCAGTAGAATATCAGTTGTAAACTGTCAATCCTGAATTCTCGTATAAATGCCAAATTTGACAGGCCCAGTCTGGAGACGGCAAGTCAGCTTTGATGCAGACGAGTGACGCAAGCAACTCCAGCAAGATATCGACCAAGACTTTAAGACCAAGAGCCATTAAGTCGACTATAGGCTGACACCTCACGTCTGGACACTTCTAAGAAGTCAGCTGAGGCACCTGAGACGCTGGTCAGTCCGGTGGACAGACGTGTTGCCTCATCGCAGTTCAGTCATAGGACGAGATTGAATCTACTGTGGTGAGCTTGCTGCAAAGTGTTCAGATTTGGCTTATCCTATTCTAATTGAACTGGTCCAGCTAACCTACAGACTGTACTGACGCCACAGAGCCAGTCTGTTTTAGAGCCTCACAGATGGGGTGGAATTCAAGTTTAGGTGGTCCAGCTAACCTACAGACTGTACTGACGCAACTGATCCAGTCTGTTTTAGAGCCTCACAGATAGGAGGTGGAATTCAAGTTTAGGTGGTCCAGCTAACCTACAGACTGCACTGACGCAACTGAGCCAGTCTGTTTTAGAGCCTCACCAATAGGAGGTGGAATTCAAGTTTAGCTGGTCCAGCTAACCTACAGACTGCACTGACGCAACTGAGCCAGTCTGTTGAAGAGCCTCACAGATAGGAGGTGGAATTCAAGTTTAGGTGGTCCAGCTAACCTACAGACTGTACTGACACCAATATGCCAGTCTGTTTCAAAGTCTCAGTAGAATATCAGTTGTAAACTGTCAATCCTGAATTCTCGTATAAATGCCAAATTTGACAGGCCCAGTCTGGAGACGGCAAGTCAGCTTTGATGCAGACGAGTGACGCAAGCAACTCCAGCAAGATATCGACCAAGACTTTAAAGGCCAAGAGCCATTAGTCGACTATAGGCTGACACCTCACGTCTGGACACTTCTAAGAAGTCGGCTGAGGCACCTGAGACGCTGGTCAGTCCGGTGGACAGACGTGTTGCCTCATCGCAGTTCAGTCATAGGACGAGATTGAATCTACTGTGGTGAGCTTGCTGCAAAAGTGTTCAGATTTGGCTTATCCTATTCTAATTGAACTGGTCCAGCTAACCTACAGACTGTACTGACGCCACAGAGCCAGTCTGTTTTAGAGCCTCATAGATGGGGTGGAATTCAAGTTTAGGAGGTCCAGCTAACCTACAGACTGCACTGACGCCACAGAGCCAGTCTGTTTAAGAGCCTCACAGATAGGAGGTGGAATTCAAGTTTAGGTGGTCCAGCTAACCTACAGACTGCACTGACACCAATATGCCAGTCTGTTTCAAAGTCTCAGTAGAATATCAGTTGTAAACTGTCAATCCTGAATTCTCGTATAAATGCCAAATTTGACAGGCCCAGTCTGGAGACGGCAAGTCAGCTTTGATGCAGACGAGTGACGCAAGCAACTCCAGCAAGATATCGACCAAGACTTTAAAGGCCAAGAGCGATTAGTCGACTATAGGCTGACACCTCACGTCTGGAAACTTCTAAGAAGTCGGCTTAGGCACCTGAGACGCTGGTCAGTCCGGTGGACAGACGTGTTGCCTCATCGCAGTTCAGTCATAGGACGAGATTGAATCTACTGTGGTGAGCTTGCTGCAAAAGTGTTCAGATTTGGTTTATCCTATTCTAATTGAACTGGTCCAGCTAACCTACAGACTGTACTGACGCCACAGAGCCAGTCTGTTTTAGAGCCTCACAGATGGGGTGGAATTCAAGTTTAGGTGGTCCAGCTAACCTACAGACTGTACTGACGCAACTGATCAAGTCTGTTTAAGAGCCTCACAGATAGGAGGTGGAATTCAAGTTTAGCTGGTCCAGCTAACCTACAGACTGCACTGACGCAACTGAGCCAGTCTGTTGAAGAGCCTCACAGATAGGAGGTGGAATTCTAGTTTAGGTGGTCCAGCTAACCTACAGACTGTACTGACACCAATATGCCAGTCTGTTTCAAAGTCTCAGTAGAATATCAGTTGTAAACTGTCAATCCTTAATTCTCGTATAAATGCCAAATTTGACAGGCCCAGTCTGGAGACGGCAAGTCAGCTTTGATGCAGACGAGTGACGCAAGCAACTCCAGCAAGATATCGACCAAGACTTTAAGACCAAGAGCCATTAAGTCGACTATAGGCTGACACCTCACGTCTGGACACTTCTAAGAAGTCAGCTGAGGCACCTGAGACGCTGGTCAGTCCGGTGGACAGACGTGTTGCCTCATCGCAGTTCAGTCATAGGACGAGATTGAATCTACTGTGGTGAGCTTGCTGCAAAGTGTTCAGATTTGGCTTATCCTATTCTAATTGAACTGGTCCAGCTAACCTACAGACTGTACTGACGCCACAGAGCCAGTCTGTTTTAGAGCCTCACAGATGGGGTGGAATTCAAGTTTAGGTGGTCCAGCTAACCTACAGACTGTACTGACGCAACTGATCCAGTCTGTTTTAGAGCCTCACAGATAGGAGGTGGAATTCAAGTTTAGCTGGTCCAGCTAACCTACAGACTGCACTGACGCAACTGAGCCAGTCTGTTTTAGAGCCTCACCAATAGGAGGTGGAATTCAAGTTTAGCTGGTCCAGCTAACCTACAGACTGCACTGACGCAACTGAGCCAGTCTGTTGAAGAGCCTCACAGATAGGAGGTGGAATTCAAGTTTAGGTGGTCCAGCTAACCTACAGACTGTACTGACACCAATATGCCAGTCTGTTTCAAAGTCTCAGTAGAATATCAGTTGTAAACTGTCAATCCTGAATTCTCGTATAAATGCCAAATTTGACAGGCCCAGTCTGGAGACGGCAAGTCAGCTTTGATGCAGACGAGTGACGCAAGCAACTCCAGCAAGATATCGACCAAGACTTTAAAGGCCAAGAGCCATTAGTCGACTATAGGCTGACACCTCACGTCTGGACACTTCTAAGAAGTCGGCTGAGGCACCTGAGACGCTGGTCAGTCCGGTGGACAGACGTGTTGCCTCATCGCAGTTCAGTCATAGGACGAGATTGAATCTACTGTGATGAGCTTGCTGCAAAAGTGTTCAGATTTGGCTTATCCTATTCTAATTGAACTGGTCCAGCTAACCTACAGACTGTACTGACGCCACAGAGCCAGTCTGTTTTAGAGCCTCATAGATGGGGTGGAATTCAAGTTTAGGAGGTCCAGCTAACCTACAGACTGCACTGACGCCACAGAGCCAGTCTGTTTTAGAGCCTCATAGATGGGGTGGAATTCAAGTTTAGGTGGTCCAGCTAACCTACAGACTGCACTGACGCAACTGATCAAGTCTGTTTAAGAGCCCCACAGATAGGAGGTGGAATTCAAGTTTAGGTGGTCCAGCTAACCTACAGACTGCACTGACACCAATATGCCAGTCTGTTTCAAAGTCTCAGTAGAATATCAGTTGTAAACTGTCAATCCTGAATTCTCGTATAAATGCCAAATTTGACAGGCCCAGTCTGGAGACGGCAAGTCAGCTTTGATGCAGACGAGTGACGCAAGCAACTCCGGCAAAATGAAGACGATTTTTTGTGCTCAACCGCAAAAGTTTGTTTATGATGATATTGACTGCGACAGCTTGTGGCTTTCTGTGAGATGATTCCGCTATCCGTCGTAACATGTCTCGTCCGTCCGGTAAAACTTTTTTCATTTTTCAAAAATTGAATGGAAAGTTTTTTTATTGTAATACGTGAAATTTATTAGGCAAATGTATTTAATAATTATATCGTCGTCAATCTACTTGCCTTTTGGCACATATTTGGGACGTTAAGTGCGTTTCTTTAGGTTTATCATTATTCTAGTGAAAAACAAATATGACTTTTTGCTATTTAAACTTTTGCTTGGCCGTTAATTTGCACTTGTAACTATTTTTCTCGGCCTAAAAATTAGTTGCATTTGATTCATTTGTTTTTAATGGGGATGATGGTTCTTGAGTCCGGAGCAAACTAGAACTGAATGCATTATTTTCACTTTATTACATATTGTGTATTTGGGACTTCTGTCACGTGACTTTTAGTGTTGTTTCTCGTGCTTAACAGTACTGGGTCGATAATAATCCCAGTACTCTGCTAAATAAATGATGGTCCACCTAAACGGTGTCTTTTTGAAGGTCCACCTAAAACAGGTCCGGGCTGGTCCAGCTATCCCAGTTGAAAGTGACATGCAGTTTCCACGAGATGGCTAATCTGCAGGCTAAACTGAAAGACAACCCACGCTAACTTTTCGTGTAGAGACAAAAGACACCGGTTTTATAAGGAAACTAGGTGGTCCACCTAATGCATTAACCAAACTCTGGTCCCGCTAAACACACAGACAGCGGTATGTCTGTCTGTCTGTCTGTCTGTCTGTCTGTCTGTCTGTCTGTCTGTCTGTCTGTCTGTCTGTCTGTCTGTCTGTCTATGCATGCATACGGAAAACGAGAAACAACCAGACAGAAACAAACTATCACAAACTAAAACAATAAATGGCTGCATATTTTTGGACAGACAGGAACTGGGTTCCAGAATGGAGTTTGCAGTCAAGCCAGGTATATTATTCCGAACAAAGTTTTCACAAGACTACAATGACTTCTGATGCTACAAAAAAGCTATTCCGGTTAAATCATGAGATTATTTTGTATAATGTGTTCTGTAAAACTCAAATTGTCTCCGATAAAGAAACTGGCACACAGGTACACAATTTTAAGCTATAGGGCAGGCAGACATATCTGATTAAAAAAGTTTTTGATAATGTCAGCGAACGGCTCAGAATGGTTCAGATGTGCTCACAAGTATGAGCTTCTCAACGTCTGAATGGAGGGGTGAGGTAGGGAGGTTCTCGGATCAGACAGAGAATCATGAATGAGATGGACAGATGCATAAATGAGATAAACGAATGATAGGCAAAGGTAAATATGAGAAAATATTGACAATAATAAGACAGAATCGAGACAACGAAATTGAAAAGTGTTTAAAAACCCTCTTTAAGTGTTAACCGAACAGGGTGGCTCCAGTTCCGCCGACTCATACCGGCTTGTAGAAGAACATGGTGTCCACATCGCAGTGATTGAACCGTCT
This sequence comes from Macrostomum lignano, assembly GCA_002269645.1. Taxonomy (NCBI): domain Eukaryota; kingdom Metazoa; phylum Platyhelminthes; family Macrostomidae; genus Macrostomum; species Macrostomum lignano. The sequence continues at coordinate 702,862 of NIVC01000284.1, read as the reverse complement.
GGTCTCGCCTTTCTGGTCTTTGTACTCGCCCTTGGGATACAGCCCGCTGGTGCGTACCGTCAGCATGAGCTGCCAGCCCAGGTTGCGGAGCGCCTCAACGATGGCGAGTAGCAGAGCGACCGACGGAACAACCGAACGAGACCAGGGCGTCCCCCCAAGGTTCATACCCCACCACAGGTCCTTGGTAAACTCGGTGTACACTTCCTTGTACCAGGTGTCGAAGATGACCGAACGAATCGCCGAGCGAGCGTCGAGCGGCGCTTTGCAGGCGCGCAGCATGCCTTTGCCCATGAGGGCCAGGCAGAACACGGCGCACTTGGCGGGCTGGGCGCGACCGAACACGATGCTGGACTTGGCGTGGTCGTTCTTGTCGAATCGCAGGATGGGTCGCCAGCCGTCCTGAAAGGGGAAGTTCGCTTGAGTTGCTGGCACCGGGTCCGCTCCGCAGTTCTCAGTAAACACGTCTGACTCTCGCGCTACGGCAACCCTTGCATTCATTTGGGACTTGTGGCCACACGACCCCAACGAAGGCCCATTTCTGTGCGGACGCTCCAAATTAATGTCGACCATTCTCGAAACTCACGGACTCACAAGAACTCACGATAGTCAGGCGCGCTAACCGTTAAGTTGCTACTAGCTACGAGCTATGCATGCATATGGTAGTCATTCCCTTTTTTTAGTTAGCCAGCGGGCAAAAAGCACTAGGTGTCTCGTTTACAAGCGTATTGACATGGAGGAACAATGAAAGTGGAAACCGGGGGACCATCGGTTTGTGCGCTCTGATAGGCCAGAGCTCTGGCCTCAGTGGACGGACATGCTTGAAGTTCTTTTGTAATATCAGTGAGCCACATTATTGCAGACACTGCAATAGAGTGCCTTCAGGCTCTTCTGTGGGCAGTCTTATTATGCGACCAAATCGTAGGTTTCAAAGCTCATTAAAAAAATACGTCGTACATCCCAGGCCCTTGCTTCTGTGCAGAGTTGATTAATTGTATGTTTTGTTATTCCCTTTATCTCTTATAGTTTCACAGAGCCATTCTAAATCATCTCAATAAATAATGTTTTCTGCAAGACTAAGAGCACTGATCAAATCTAGGAAACAATTTCACATTTGCTTGCTCGGAAAAGTCCTTTGAAAATCGAATCAAACGCTGTCAACAGGTTTACGAAGTACGTGAAGACATATAGAAAAATAATTCTTTAGGAAAATGGAAACAACGAACGGAATTTTTCTAATTAGCGAAATTTCTGATCCATTTTACTTCTTATACATCCTGAGTAGTCTATGAAGGTTATTAAACACTGAATTCTAATATTAAGCCCAAGATTCTTCTCTGATCCAAGTGCCTGTGATGCGAATCTTCACTGCTTCTTCACAGACAATTTCAGCAGCCTATAGACCGATACAGCATCGACACAACAGCAGAGTGTCTCACCTGCAGCGCGTCGGTGAACAGTCGCACCAGATACAACTTGCCGTACATGCTTCTCTCATCAAAGTAGTGCACCCGCCAGATCTGGACGTTGAGCTCAACGAGAACCGAGTGGCTGTAGTTGGACACTGACTTGACCCCGCCGAACTCCGTCTGGTTCCAAAACTTCTGAGTCACGTCGAGGCACCACTTGACAGAGGAATTGTCGGACGAAACCAGTCGAATACAATTTTTCCGCTCCAAAGACACCATCAGCAGGCGCGTGTCCGTGAGCTCGAGACACTTTTCTGGGGCTTTCCTCATCACCTGGATTGGAGTTTTAATCGGTATTTTGTATAGAGAAAATAAAACAACCAGCCAACCAAAACGAACCAACCAGCAAAACAACTAACCAAGCAACCAAGCAACCAAGCAACCAAGCAACCAAGCAACCAAGCAACCAAGCAACCAAGCAACCAAGCAACCAAGCAACCAAGCAACCAAGCAACCAAGCAACCAAGCAACCAAGCAACCAAGCAACCAAGCAACCAAGCAACCAAGCAGCCAACCAACCAACCAACCAACCAACCAACCAACCAACCAACCAACCAACCAACCAACCAACCAACCAACCAACCAACCAACCAACCAACCAACCAACCAACCAACCAACCAACCAACCAAACAACCAATCAAACAACCAACCAACTAACGAAACAACCAACCAACCAACCAAGCAACTAATAGAAATAACAAATTTAAATAGTTGGTTATGCATTCATGGTACTAGCAGTATTATGCTTGTTCTAACCAGAGTGTCGTTCTGTCCAAGGTTCAGCGCCACTTCCGGCCAGAATCCACGACCGATGGCCGACTCGATCAGGTGAAGCAGAATGTAGCGACCCATGTCCTTGATCTCCATGCTGCTGCCCTTGCCAGTGAACCAGATCGAGTCCTTGGCAACCAGGTGGAGACACGTCTCACTGATTTCGATTCTCCTGTACTCATGATTGCAGTACCGATCGAAAATCTCAGTTATGTCATTTTGTAGGTCGCGAGGGGCGAACCAGACCATTAGTGTGTCTTCTCCGTGCAAATCTATGACGGAAAATTTCATCTGGAAAATTTGAAAGTAGTAGTAGTAGTAGTAGTAGTAGTAGTAGTAGTAGTAGTACTAGTAGTAGTAGTAGTAGTAGTAGTAGTAGTAGTAGTAATAATAATAATAATAATAATAAATTGACTCGCTCACCTCCTCGGCGTCCTGGCCTTCCTCTTTCCGCACCTGCTCCAGCAGGATGGAGCTCAAGTTGAGTCCATCGTGCTTCCGCAGCAGTTTGATGCCGGCCAGCACGCGGTAGCCGTTGGCGTAGAGGCTGGCTAGGAAGTCGCAGAGGAAGCTGTAGCGCTTCCTGCACAGCGGCTCCACCGGCTCCACCGTGGGCATCGGGCGCAGCAGGCGGGCGCACGAGACTCTCTGCCAGCCGTCCTTGACGAGCCGGGCGTACGGCTGAAGGTCCTTGGAGCTGCCGCCAACATGAGCCAGCAAAGCTTTCATCAGCAGGCCGGAGAGCTCCGAGTCGCCGTAGAGAACGTCAAGGCCGCCAGCTTTGCTGCCGGTGTCGACGTCCCAGTCGCCAGTGCCGCCGCTGCTGCCGCACAGATCGCCGATTTCATGCGACACGTGCAGGGCGCAGTGGCCGTAGGAGCTGGTGAACTTCGGCGGAGTGAACACCCGCTCAACAGAGTTGCTTTGGCCCATTCTGATCAGCGGCGAGACAGGGAGGGAGTGATGCGAGGCAGATTGCAGCAGTCGGTTGAGACGGCACGGCTTTTACTGCCGCTGCATTGAGCACAGCGGAGGATTGGAATTTTTGGTTGTTTCCGAGAACTGCGCGTCCTGATTCGCTCAGGAGTAAAGAAATGAGGATTTTAGCCGCCCGAGAGCTGAGACCCGACTGACAGGTGTGTAACGGGGGGAGCGGGAGACGGGGATCACTTAGGGGCGGGAAGTCAGGAGTAGATGAGTAGCTGCAGCTGAGCACGGGATGAGGCTTTGAGCATCACAGGGAAGCGGAGTCGGGGAGGGGAGAACACCCTCTCTCGTCTCTTCGTATTCCCCGACTCAGGAGAAGACCTGCTGTTGCCCACAGCAGCTCAAGAGCAGGCAGCCTCGCCCGGCCCCGCCCAGTTCAGGCTCGCACCTGGAGACTCGCAACTTCCCTGCCGTGTCGCTCGGCCACCTGTCCGAAATGCAGGGAATCTGGGGATCCACCCATCTTGCGTCCCCACGCTTCCACGGCTGTGAGGCCCAAGGATTTTATGAATATGAATTTTGATATCTTCACGACACTGAGGCGAGCATGAATCTTGGAAACGCTGTCACAGACTTTAACTTTAAAATATTGAAATTTCACGAGCTGGGAAAGTCTCTAATCCAAGCTCCCCTGCTCAGTTCAGCTGTAGAAATAGAAAAATAAAGATAAAGGGCAGAACAGACGCAGATTGAAGGATATGTAATGTGGAAGAGAGGAGGGGAGGAGATGAAGGGCGGAGGGGATGAAGAATCTGACCAGATGAAGAGTGGAGGAGATGAAGGGTAGTGGAGATGAAGGGTTGAGGAGATGAAGGGTTGAAAAGATGAAGGGTTGAGAAGATGAAAGGTTGAGAAGATGAAAGGTTGAGAAGATGAAGGGCAGTGGAGATGAAGGGTTGAGGAGATGAAGGGTAGTGGAGATGAAGGGTTGAGGAGATGAAGGGTTGAGGAGATGAAGGGCGGAGGAGATGAAGAGTCTGACGAGATGAAGAGTGGAGGAGATGAAGAGTTGAGGAGATGCAGGATGGGGGAGATGAAGGGTGGGGGAGATGAAGAGTTGAGGAGATGAAGGATGGGGGAGATGAAGGGTTGAGGAGATGAAGGGTTGAGGAGATGAAGGGCGGAGGAGATGAAGAGTCTGACGAGATGAAGAGTGGAGGAGATGAAGAGTTGAGGAGATGAAGGATGGGGGAGATGAAGGGTGGGGAGATGAAGAGTTGAGGAGATGAAGGATGGGGGAGATGAAGGGTTGAGGAGATGAAGGGTTGAGGAGATGAAGGGCGGAGGAGATGAAGAGTCTGACGAGATGAAGAGTGGAGGAGATGAAGAGTTGAGGAGATGCAGGATGGGGGAGATGAAGGGTGGGGGAGATGAAGAGTTGAGGAGATGCAGGATGGGGGAGATGAAGGATGGGGGAGATGAAGGGTAGAGGAGATGACGGGCAGAGGAGATGAAAGGAGAAGATATAAAGGGCAACACAAAAGACAATTAAAATAAATTATGAAAATAGCGAGCTACCTCCTAGCCTCTTATTAATTTATTTATGAAATTAGCAATTAAGAAAGATACAATCAATGGTTAGCATTGTGTCACCAAACCGCAGGCTGCAGCAACTTCAATTAAGCAATGCATCTGATATAGGAAAGTACATAAAATAATTAAATAATTCTTATTGGCTTATTACAGAGCCTTGGGTGAGTTGAGAATGTTCACTCAGATACTTAAATATGATCAAATAGTGGCGTGAAATTTGCGCACTGTTCTTTGGAAAACTGTTGAAGGGCCAGCCGGACTTTGTGTCTAAATGATCTAAGCTAACTAAAAATTAGTTTTTTACCTAAGTTTCCAAAATATCATTAATCATTAATAACAGCCTTTAAATTAAGTACTCATAAACAAAATCATAAACAATTTTTAAACAAGTAACTTTTACAGGACATCCTGATGCACATTCAATCTTTCTATCAGTTTTTCAACGAAGAACGTTAATTTTTTACTGAGAGTCTGGGACTTTAAAAAAGATCCTAAATTGCTAAACCTCCTAATAATAATAATAATAATTGATTACACCTGCCCTAATAACCAGATGTGCAACCGACAGCTCAGCCGCAGCTATTGCGGGGGACACATCTGAAGGCTGCGTACGGCTGTTCAGTCCAAGGACTGGGATTAATTACTCCAGCTAATGCTGGCACCCATTTTACAGCTGGGTGAACTGAAGCAATGCAGAGTTAAGTGTCTTGCTCAAGGACACAAATTGTTCCGAGTTGGGTCGAGAATCGAACCCCGACCTTTCACTCGCAAGCCCGACTCTCTAGCCACAAGGCTGCAACCCTCCAACAGTTTCCGAGAAACAGTGTCTCAATTCTGTCCATCACAGGTGGTTGAGGTCGAAGCCGTCCAGCGACGGGTGCATCGCCAGCTCGACTTCAGCGTCCTCTGACGCCCGAAGCGCCGCTGACACGACAGCGGCTCGTTGATCCACCGGCAGCACGCGGTGGATCGTCAGGTAGCTCCTTGAGTTGGCGGGGCAGGCCAGCTGAAGCCAGTCACCGAACTCCGTGTCCAGATGCGATGCCACTTGGCTGACCGAGCGGCCGTCCAGCACGAAGATCGTCACCGAGGTGACTCGCCTGTTGTACAGGAAGAGCACCTTCAGCTCGGCGAGCATGCTCTTGACGTCTGCTTCGTCTCGCAGCCAGACTTTCACCTGGATTGTGTGAGAAATTGTGACGTTTTTGTAGATTAGAATAGGATTTACGTCGGATTTGAACAACTTTTTTACGTTAAGCCTCATGAACTGTGTCAAGACGTACAGGTACAAGAATTCTTATCACAGAAAGTACAATTGTGACTCATTTGGGCCTACACGCATTGAATTTAATCCAAGATAAATTTTGTCTATGGTAGCAAGGCTTGCACAGCGGCATTTAATTTGGTCCAACAAGCATCAACTTGGTCCAAACACTCGTGAGCCATTCGGCCAATTCCTGCCTTCTCGCAACAGTCTGCGGTTGTTGCGTACCGCTGGAATGTCCTTGTCTGTACCAACAGTTTTCAGTCGCTTTTCCAGAGCTCTGGTCATAGTCAAAATCTGATAACCAAATGGGACTGTTCCTTTAACTTCTGCTGCATTTCTGCAATTTGCCACCCTTTCGTAGGCGATCTCGCCCAGCAGTGATTTCAACGCGCTGATGGATGCTGTAAACCATCTTTTCTTTTAAATTCAGCAACCTTGCAGTGTCCTTTGGGTGTTCACCTCTGTCGAGCGCTTCGATCACAAAGCCAATGGCATTCGTTCGACAGCCTAGCATATGGTTCACAGTTCTGGGGCTCATCTTGATCTTGCTGAGGTTGTTTGTAGCTCAAAATACTTGCTTTGGCACTAAGACAAATATCAGCATCAGGAATTTTTATACTCGTAAAAGAAACAGACTGATAACCTGAAGAAGTATAAAATATGAATAATACCCCCCAAAACGTTTCTTTGTCCATGAAGTCGGCTGGGCCATGCCGGGGATTAAATAGTTAACAAATGACTACCTTTAGCCATAGACAAAAAGCCTACTGTAAATGTTTGAATTGCAACGGCTCTGTCTGTTTTGAATTGAATTTCCGCTATCTTCTTTTTCAGAACTTGACTCTGATCGAAATTGAACGTAAAAGGTGTATTACTTGCTGAAATATGGATGAAATACCTTATTGGTGAATGCTTAAATCACAAAATATAGCTGCTCTCATTTTCCGACATATGAAATTCGACGCTTACAGAGCATGGATGAATAATAAAGTATAATGTTGGTATTCTTATATAATAATAGCAAGTTATGCTATTCATCCAACATATTCATGCACTTGGAACCTACTCAATGGGTCGAGAATCGAACCCCGACCTTTCAGTTGTGAATCCGATCGGCTCTGCTAGGCTAGAGCCCTAAAACCTCCCAAAATCTATTAACCAGCCATACAGCAAAATTTGCAGGCAGAGTCCACGTGGCACACAATAAAAACCTAATAAAAATGGATCGAATTGTAAAACAGCCTGAGACGTCTCCTAATTTGCCATCCTAAAAACGAGCCACGCCCAGCCTAAAAATAGAAACCATATTTTCATATTCCTGAACACAATTTCCGAAATCATTCATGTGAATTCTTCGTCATGGTTCCTTCCTCCCCAATGCCCAATGCCGCATTAATTGATTCGGCTTGCAAGGCGAAATCAAACAAAAAGACACAAGATAATTTCCTTCTTTTGGCCAAAGATTTTGACTGAGATTTTATTCGTAAAAGCGAACAAGGGGTTCTGTTGAATCCTGCAATGTTCCACATGTTGGGTTGGCTGCACTTGCACTTCTATGCCTGCAAAATTCCTGAATAAAAATACTACTTATAATGTGTTTTTATTCAGGAATTTAGACTCAGACAAGACTCAGATAAGACTCAGACAAGACTCAGATAAGACTCAGATAAGACTCAGATAAGACTCAGATAAGACTCAGATAAGACTCAGATAAGACTCAGATAAGAATAAGACAGGACAGATAAGACTCAGACAAGACTCAGACAAGACTCAGATAAGACTCAGATATGACTAAGACAAGACTCAGATAAGACTCAGATAAGACTCAGACAAGACTCAGACAAGACTCAGATAAGACTCAGATATGACTAAGACAAGACTCAGATAAGACTCAGATAAGACTAAGAAAGGACAGATAAGACTCAGACAAGACTCAGATAAGACTCAGATAAGACTCAGATAAGACTCAGATAAGACTCAGATAAGACTCAGACAAGACTCAGACAAGACTCAGATAAGACTCAGATATGACTAAGACAAGACTCAGATAAGACTCAGATAAGACTAAGAAAGGACAGATAAGACTCAGACAAGACTCAGATAAGACTCAGATAAGACTCAGATAAGACTCAGATAAGACTCAGATAAGACTCAGATAAGACTTAGACAAGACTCAGATAAGACTCAGATATGACTAAGACAAGACTCAGATAAGACTCAGATAAGACTAAGAAAGGACAGATAAGACTCAGACAAGACTCAGATAAGACTCAGATAAGACTCAGATTAGACTCAGATAAGACTCAGATAAGACTCAGATAAGACTCAGATAAGACTCAGATAAGACTCAGATAAGACTCAGATAAGACTTACATAAGACTCAGATAAGACTCAGATAAGACTTACATAAGACTCAGATAAGACTCAGATAAGACTCAGATAAGACTCAGATAAGACTCAGATAAGAATAAGACAGGACAGATAAGACTCAGACAAGACTCAGACAAGACTCAGATAAGACTCAGATATGACTAAGACAAGACTCAGATAAGACTCAGATAAGACTCAGATAAGACTTAGACAAGACTCAGATAAGACTCAGATATGACTAAGACAAGACTCAGATAAGACTCAGATAAGACTAAGAAAGGACAGATAAGACTCAGACAAGACTCAGATAAGACTCAGATAAGACTCAGATTAGACTCAGATAAGACTCAGATAAGACTCAGATAAGACTCAGATAAGACTCAGATAAGACTCAGATAAGACTCAGATAAGACTTACATAAGACTCAGATAAGACTCAGATAAGACTTACATAAGACTCAGATAAGACTCAGATAAGACTCAGATAAGACTCAGATAAGAATAAGACAGGACAGATAAGACTCAGACAAGACTCAGATAAGACTCAGATAAGACTTACATAAGACTCAGATAAGACTCAGATAAGACTTACATAAGACTCAGATAAGACTCAGATAAGACTCAGATAAGACTCAGATAAGACTCAGATAAGACTCAGATAAGACTCAGATAAGAATAAGACAGGACAGATAAGACTCAGACAAGACTCAGACAAGACTCAGATAAGACTCAGATATGACTAAGACAAGACTCAGATAAGACTCAGATAAGACTCAGACAAGACTCAGACAAGACTCAGATAAGACTCAGATATGACTAAGACAAGACTCAGATAAGACTCAGATAAGACTAAGAAAGGACAGATAAGACTCAGACAAGACTCAGATAAGACTCAGATAAGACTCAGATAAGACTCAGATAAGACTCAGATAAGACTCAGATAAGACTTAGACAAGACTCAGATAAGACTCAGATATGACTAAGACAAGACTCAGATAAGACTCAGATAAGACTCAGATAAGACTCAGATAGGACAGATAAGACTGCAACAAGGTCAATGCACAACCAGAAGCGCTCACATCCCCTCTGGCATAGTGCGCATACAGACGCCGCACAATGCCCGGCAGCGGACTTGGATTCCCCTCGGCGTCGAACAGCAGCTCCTTGGCCACGCCGTCCGGTTTTGGCCGAAACCAGCCGGCCAGCACGGGGCCAAGCAGGGAGTGCAACGGCGACCAGTCAACGCAGTGCTCGCCAGAGTAGCAGGCCAGCTGGCGCAGCTCGCGATCACCCGGGGTGTACAGGTTGCTCAGCCGGCCCGGCAGGTTGTTCTCAAGCTGGAAGGGCAGCCAGTGCGCGAGGTTCTCGCAGGCCGCCAGCTTGCTGCTCCAGGGACCGTCGGCTTTGTCAATGCAGCCGGCGCTGGCGCAGGTGAGCAGGCAGTCCTCCATGGCCTGGCGCACTCTGTCGGAGCCGGCCAGCAGGTGCTTGGCGGAGATGTCCGACCACAGGTGGGCGAGCTGGGCGGCTCTGGTGGAGTGCGACTTTGAGCAGAACTCCGATGAGCTGCCCCAGTGGCACTCGGTGGCTGAAGGGATGGCTGCGGGGTTTGAGAAGGATTTACGAGCTCGGTCTGGAGTTGGGGGTTTATGGCTGGGGGTTGGTTGGGGGTTGGGGGACAGGTTGGGGGTTTATGGCTCCGCGTGGGACAGGTTGGGGGTTGGGGGGACAGGTTGGGGGTTTATGGCTCCGCATGAGACAGGGTGAGGTTTATGGCTCCGCATGAGACAGGGTGAGGTTTATCGTTCCGTGTGAGACACAGTGGGGGGTTTATGGCTCCGCATGAGACAGGGTGAGGTTTATCGTTCCGTGTGACACACAGTGGGGGGTTTATGGCTCCGCATGAGACAGGTTGGGGGTTTATGGCTCCGCGTGGGACAGGTTAGGGGTTTTATGGCTCCGCGTGGGACAGGTTGGAGGTTTATGGCTCCGCGTGGGACAGGTTGGGGGTTTATGGCTCCGCATGAGACAGGGTGGGGTTTATGACTCCGCATGAGACAGGGTGAGGTTTATGGCTCCGAATGAGACAGGGTGGGGTTTATGGCTCCGCATGAGACAGGGTGGGGTTTATGGCTCCGCATGAGACAGGGTGAGGTTTATGGTTTCGTGTGAGACAGGGTGAGGTTTATGGCTCTGCATGAGACAGGGTGAGGTTTATGGCTCCGCATGAGACAGGGTGGGGTTTATGGTTCCGTGTGAGACACAGTGGGGGGTTTATGGCTCCGCATGAGACAGGGTGGGGTTTATGGTTCCGTGTGAGACACAGTGGGGGGGGGGTTTATGGCTCTGCATGGGACAGGTTGGGGGTTTATGGCTCCGCGTGGGACAGGTTGGGGGTTTATGGCTCCGCGTGGGACAGGTTGGGGGTTTATTGCTCCGCGTTGGACAGGTTGGGGGTTTATGGCTGCGCGTGGGACAGGTTGGGGGTTTATGGCTCCGCGTGGGACAGGTTGGGGGTTTATGGCTCCGCGTGGGACAGGTTGGGGGTTTATGGCTCCGCGGACACACCGAAAGCTTCATCGCCCTCAGGCTGAGGCCGTGGCGGAGGCGGTCTGTACAGAAAGCCGGGGCTCTGGTCTTGCGGCGGCTGGTCGAAGTCGCAGTTCTCATCTCCAGCCAAAGGCTCCACAACTCTGCCGTGAATGGCCTGCAGCGCTTTCTCCAGCAAATAGGTTTTGAAGTCCTCGGAGGCCGAGCCGGAGCTGCGACTGGCGCCCACGGTGACTGCTGACGGAGGCGGCTTCAGCGGGCAGACAGTGAAGTGAGAGGTCTCCGGTGAGCACTGCAGCCACACCTGGATAAAAGACAGTTGGGGACTGACTTCACAGAAAGGCTTGAAATTCACTTTGATTCAACTTTAGATAATCGCCAAGATGACCCCAATTGGTTCACCTTGTATGACCCCAATTGGTTCACCTTGTATGACCCCAATTGGTTCACCTTGTATGACCCCAATTGGTTCACCTTGTATGACCCCAATTGGTTCACCTTGTATGACCCTAATTGGTTCACCTTGTATGACCCCAATTGGTTCACCTTGTATGACCCCAATTGGTTCACCTTGTATGACCCCAATTGGTTCACCTTGTATGACCCTAATTGGTTCACCTTGTATGACCCCAATTGGTTCACCTTGGATGACCCCAATTGGTTCACCTTAGATGATCCCGATTGATTCACCTTTAGATAATCCCCAGGTGACTCACATGCGATTACCCCAATTGATTCACTTTTTAAACCCATATTTGATTCACCTGAGATGACACCAATTGATTCACTGGAGATGACCCCGATTGATTCACCTTAGATGACCCCGATTGATTCAGTGGAGATGACCCCACTTGATTCACTGGAGATGACCCCACTTGATTCACTGGAGATGACCCCACTTGATTCACTGGAGATGACCCCACTTGATTCACTGGAGATGACCCCAATTGATTCACCTGAGATGACACCAATTGATTCACTGGAGATGACCCTGATTGATTCACTGGAGATGACCCCGATTGATTCACCTTAGATGACCCCAATTGATTCACTGGAGATGACCCCAATTGATTCACCGTAGATGGCCCTAATTGATTCACCTCAGATGACCCCAATCGATTCACCTGAGATGACCCAAACTGATTCACCTTGTGTGACCCCCTCACCTTGGCCACCGGTCTCATGTCGATGTACACGCTTTCATTGTACACCCCGACGCCGAACAGGCTGCGGTGCTCGTGAAACCTCGGCGCGCAGATGGTGGCGGCGGCCTCGGCCAGTCTCCAGACGGAGTGCCGGTCCGCCCGGTACAGCGGGCTGGCCGAGTCAAAAGCCACCTGCATCGCGACGCCGTCCGGGTGACCGCCGACCCGGGCGTCGCTGGCCGGCTCAAGCATGGCGCGCTCCTCGAACTCGGTGAGGTAGGCCCGCTGCACCAGCACGGGAGCGGCGCTCTGTCGCACTTTGTTCGACACAGATTCAATCAGGGCGTCGAAACAGGCGGCCAGAGCGGGGTGAAGGCGGAAGTAACTGAAAATGGAAAGTCATCTCGCCGGAACTACGAGCTAATATCTGCTCTTAACGACAAAACTTTCTGAACTTTATTGAATCGAGTTGATCCTCGCACAACCAGCGCTGTGGGATTTGATTTCGCAGCTGTGGGACTCACCGAAACTCGGCACTTGGACTGACGAACATTCCCAGGCGTGCGTGGCTTCCGAGCGGCGTGGCCGGGTCCAGGGAGCCGTCTGGGTGGACAGATTGAGCGAGTGAACAAGTGACTCAAATCACTGTGTTATTCAGATAGAACAACAAACGATAGATGTATGGGAGAATAAGGCATAACTACAACAGACAGACAGACAGACAGACAGACAGACAGACAGACAGACAGACAGACAGACAGACAGACAGACAGACAGACAGACAGACAGACAGACAGACAGACAGACAGACAGACAGACAGACAGACAGACAGACAGACAGACAGACAGACAGACAGACAGACAGACAGACAGACAGACAGACAGACAGACAGACAGACAGACAGACAGACAGACAGACAGACAGAGAGACAGACAGACAGACAGACAGACAGACAGACAGACAGGCTTCCACAAACCCACCGAACAGCGGGCGGTCGGCCAAGGCCAGGGCCTCCATGCCAGTGACGTCATAGTCGTGCGCCAGCCTGGCGGGTGGCTCCACAGGCAGCAGCTGGGCACCCACAGTCTGGTGGAACACCACAGGCCGCGGAGGGTTCAGCGGCGAACCCATCGCAGCCGGCTGCCGCTGCTTCAGAACCGCCAGCTGAAGGCGAGGCGTCGAGGTCGAATCCGTCGAATTGTCGGCGTCGGCGTCGAGAATGTCGATGAAATCGAAGCCGGAGCACCTGGCGAGGCTGGCGACCTGGCGCAGGAGGTCGAGCTCGCCGATGGCTTCGCCGTCAGGGCCGAGAAGCTCCAATTCCAGCTGACGCCCGTCGCTGCGAAGGCTGGGACGGTCTGGGGCGGGATTTGATTGGCATTTATGGTGTGTTTGACGCTTTGATTGCTACTATGAGTAGAGCAGTGTGTCTGCGGGATCTGATCTATCTGGGATGTGGTATCTGATCTATCTACCTGGGGTGTTGGATCTGATCTATCTACCTGGGATGTGGGATCTGATCTATCTAACTGGGATGTGGGATCTGATCTATCTACCTGGGATGTGGGATCTGATCTATCTACCTGGGATGTAGGATCTGATCTATCTACCTGGGGTGTGGGATCTGATCTATCTACCTGGGATGTGGTATCTGATCTATCTACCTGGGGTGTGGGATCTGATCTATCTACCTGGGACGTGGGACCTGATTTATCTACCTGGGGTGTGGGATCTGATCTATCTAACTGGGATGTGGTATCTGATCTATCTACCTGGGGTGTGGGATCTGATCTATCTACCTGGGATGTGGTATCTGATCTATCTACCTGGGGTGTGGGATCTGATCTATCTACCTGGGATGTGGTATCTGATCTATCTACGAGCGTACCTGGGGTGTGGGATCTGATTTATCTACCTGGGGTGTGGGATCTGATTTATCTACCTGGGATGTGGGATCTGATCTATCTACCTGGGGTTTGGGATCTGATCTATCTACCTGGGATGTGGGATCTGATTTATCTAACTGGGATGTGGGATCTGATCTATCTACCTGGGGTGTGGGATCTGATCTATCTACCTGGGATGTGGGATCTGATCTATCTACCTGGGATGCAGGATCTGATTTATCTACCTGGACAGTTCTATATTTATGAGCTGTCCACACAAACCTCCAGTCGGCGACTCCCATCCCGCCGCAACCTTCAGGTGCCGGTCTGGCCATCGCAGCCTCATCATGGCGTCCAGCCTCCGGACTGACTGGAACATCCTGGGCGCCATCAGCCGCTGTCCGCAGCTGATGTGGCGCTCCCAGCTGCTCAGCAGTTTCGGACAGCCCGGGAACTCCAGAGCTCCCCGGTCTGGGCCATCCCCAGAGGAGGCTGGGTACTGCATCAGACTGGAATAGTCGGGCGAGTCGGGCGGCACCGGCAGCGAGTCCCCGGGACCGACCGCCTCCTCGGCGCTTTTCGAAGCCGACGTCCAGGGCTGCTGGTTGGTCAGCTGGCAGTCGGCGAGCTCGGCGCTAGCGTTGAAGCCCGAGGCCAGGAAACCAAGCTCCCAGTGCCGGCGAGTCCAGGCCTCCAGCTCGGCGGAGTCGGCGAAGTCGCTACCTGGGGCGGCCTGAAACAGCAGCTTTGATGGCCGCCTGCGGCTCTGCAGCAGCAGCGTCAGGGTTGACTGCTGGTTGACATTGGCGACGAGGCCGAAGTCCCAGCCGGCGGCGCTCAGGCGGGTGGCGCATGCGTGAGCGAATGCGGCCGCAAGACGGCGCTGCGAGTCTGCGGCGGCCGCGGAGGAGGAAGCGCCGGGGTCAGCCGGGGTCACGGCGGAGCGCAGGGAAATTTCAGCTGCCGATCCTGCAGGGGAAGTAGTAGTAGTAGTAGTAGTAGTAGTAGTAGTAGTAGTAGTAGTAGTAGTAGTAGTAGTAGTAGTAGTAGTAGTAGTAGTAGTAGTAGTAGTAGTAGTAGTAGTAGTAGTAGTAGTAGTAGTAGTAGTAGTAGTAGTAGTAGTAGTAGTAGTAGTAGTAGTAGTAGTAGTAGTAGTAGTAGTAGTAGTAGTAGTAGCAGTAGAAGTATCACTCACCCGCAGCATGGTAGTTAACGGGAAAAGCTGGTGCAACCCCAGCCTCGGACAGCGGCAGGTACCCGCGCACCAATCGAACTCGGCCACCGTCCGCATGCTGCAGTTCGGTGTTCATGTCCGACAGGCAGCCAATCAGATCCGGGTGAGCTCGGAAGATCTGACACTTCTTGCCGCACCAATCGTTTAAAGTCAGGCCCCTGTAAGATTTTAAGATAAAATTTTCATATCATGCTCCATATAGCTACTAGAAGTAGTTCAGCTTGCCAGCTCACCAGGCCAGCCTCGCGTTTTCATGTCGACGTTCGAACGCCAAGCTTTCCGTGTCTTCGGGATCCTCATGGCCGGGCGGTGACTGATTGTCCAGGGGGAGGAACTCCTCTCCGGACGGGAATG
>NIVC01000284.1:584798-682298 GCA_002269645.1 Macrostomum lignano | reverse complement strand
AGCCGTTGTCGGTACCGCAGAAGTCGCCGTTGAC
Source organism: Macrostomum lignano (assembly GCA_002269645.1). Lineage (NCBI taxonomy): Eukaryota > Metazoa > Platyhelminthes > Macrostomidae > Macrostomum > Macrostomum lignano. The sequence goes on along the minus strand of NIVC01000284.1, from coordinate 682,264 downwards.
GCCAACGCAGCCGCTGCCAGAGCAGAAGGAGCCGCCGCCTCCGCCAGCGTTTGTGGACTCAGTGGCAGCCGCGCCACCGCTGTAGCCGCCGCCACCGCCGCCCGCTCCGCAGCTCGAAGGACCTTCAGGCGCCGCGGCACCGCCTCCACCGCCGAAGCCGCCGTCGATACTGGCACTGCCGGTGCCGCCGATCCAGCCCTCTGCGAGGCCACCGCCGCCGTTGCCGCAGCAAGTTGTGCTACCCGTTGAGTCGGAGCCGTTCAGCCAACCGGCTCCGGGACCGCCGAACTTTCCGGATTTTCCCGTGTTGGAGGTGCCAGGCTGGCCGCGGACGCCTCCTCGAGGAGAATGGCTCGGGTGCGGCCAGGTGCCGTTCTCGCCAGTTTGTGCGCCAAGTGCTGCGGTGGTGGCCAGGGGCGTTGGAGAATCAATAAGTCACGGGAAACCAACATAATGTCAAAATTGCTTCGACAACAATGATAACAGCTGATGTACAAAGGTGCCGTCACATATTTACCGGGGTAGGACAAGATTTAAAAAATTAGCCATGTCATGGAGCTGAGCAAGCGAGATCTCAGCAACGGACACGCAGATTGGCTCCCACTGATTGCACTTATTTAGGAGAGATTTTAACCTCGAAAGTCCATATTTGATTCCTATGTTAGTCTTAATGTGTCTCGAATGCTTTTTGGCACGAGACAACCTTTGTTCGTTTGCAGGGGTCTTGGTCGCTCCCGCAAATCAAGGGGACAGAGTAGAATGCCAAACTTGCGACGACTCTCTTATCGTCTGCTCTGACTTCTCATTGTCGGGCCTGTACACAAAATACATTAACCAATCACACCCCAACAGCAAAGGAGACGAACAGCAGGCAGGCAATGCCTATGGCCGAAGCAGCGCGAGAGGTGGGGAAAGGCTTACGGGTGACTGTTGAGATGTCAAGGCTCAAGGCTCTGGTGCTTGTAGCTGCAAAGCCAGAGCGAGCGACGTGGCACAGAAGGCGGCGCGCAGATAAATAAACGGGTGAGCAATTAAACCCCCACCCCACGGAGGGGTAGAGAGGACGGCGAACAAAGGTGGCACAAAGTACAGCGCGAGGTGAAGTGGATGGCTAACACCCATTTCACTCCAGGCTGACAAAGGAGCCCTAAGAGAAATGGAGGCATTGCGAGTTGGCCAATCGCCCCATACGGGCAAAGTTTCATGCCCAAACGAAACCCGAAGTCCTTAGCGCGAGAATCAGACGCGTTAATCACTGAACAACTCTGCCGCCCAATGCACAGCCGTACAGAGTACTGTAACATTTGATTCCGAGCACTCACAAGAGTAAGGATGCGAAGCTCCGCCGCTACCTCCGGCAGCCAGGTACAGAAAGTTGTCGGTAGTTCTGTACACAAAAGAACCGCCCCCGCCGCCTCCGCCACGCGTCAAGGCTCCCCTTGTGCCTGCCTGACCGACAACAATGGACAGCAACGTGCCGGCTGCGAGGCTGAAGTTGCCGGCCATCGTAGCTCCGCACGGCGACTCCGTGACCGAATCGGAGAGCTCAGCGGAGCCGCCTCTGCCGCCAGTAGCCTCGATGCGGAAGCAGCCCGTGACCGTCACCACGGCCTGCTGCACGAGGCCGTTCCTGCCCGATCCGCTGGCTGAAATTCAATGCATTGCGTTTGCTGCATTTTGCTCCAACTTTCCCACACTTCGCTAGTGCATATTCTAACAACGTAATCGTTGTCGTCACAAAGAGTGGCCAAAGCATAATAAATTTTCTCGAGCATCCCATTCGGTTGGCTCTGCAGAACGCATTCAGATTTCATCTATACAATATCAGAGTTGAATAAAATTGCCTGCTTGAACTGACTGAATAGACCTTTGGTTCTGTCTCTGGCTTTGTTAAATGCCGCTAAATTATTGACAAAAGCAATTTTAAAGATGTAGGGCCTTAAATCAACGGATATCGTCGCTATGAAGTTAGCACATCACAAAAGTGATCAATCTCACCAGTAAACTTCATCTCCAAACCATTCACAGAGGCATGCGGAGAGTCGGTAGACAGACCAGCAGCGCCAGCTGCAATTTGAACCAATGGGAGCAACACTCAAAGTAACTCAGCTTATTGCATGTCTTTCGTGGACAGAACAGACTTACGCAGTGGCCTGAGCAGTCGTTCCAGAGTCTCACTAAAGTCATTTGCTAGCCATAGCTTGTCTCCGGGCTCGAATCCCAGCTGCCTAGTCACGTGACTGCCATCGGGCCCCGGCGACTGCATCAGCCGCAGCAGCCGGCACAGACTGCGGTTGCCTCTGAGGATGGCCGCTACGCAGCCCTCCAACCTGCTGCAGTGGCCAACGCAGTGCATTCCCGACATGCTGGGCTTGGCAACGCTGAGCAACTCGCTGCTGCTCGAACTGTTCAGCTCGACTGGACCGGAAAGCTTGAAGGTCCCTTCAGACTGGTCCGCCACAGCTAGACTTTCGGTAGCGACCATGAGAGACAGTAGAAGCAGTCCTAAGAGGCGCAGGAATGAAGGTCGGAGATCTGCAGGGATTGATCCATTCTGAGATATTCCAAGCTAAGGACTACACTGATAGTATGAGTACCGGCAGTAGGGCTGTAGCTTAGTGGTTAGAGGTCGGACTTACGACTTGAAGGTCGGAGTTTCGATTCCCGATACTGGAACAATTTGTGTCCTTGAGTAAGGCACTTAACTCTACATTGCTTCAGTTCACCCAGCTGTCAAATGGGTGCCAGCATTAGCTGGGGTAAATTGAGGGTTTGTGTGGCGACCCCTCAGTCCTTGGACTGAACAGCCGTACGCAGCCTTCAGATGCGCCGCGCAATAGAAAGCTGCGGCTGAGCTTTCGGTTGCACATCAGCCCATTAAGGCAGGTGTAATCAATTATTTAATATTATTATTATTATGAGGACACACAGAATCGTTGTACCTTAAAGCAACTGATTCTTTAGGCTTTATTTTGCTTAGTAAGAAATACATTCGACCTTCATCATGACGGACGGACAAAAATGTTCTTATTCGATTACGAGTAATAAAAATCTGAGCAAAACTCACGGAAAATCTGTTGCGGATGAGACTGCATTAGAATTTCCTGACTTGTTTTTTGAATAAAATAATTTCGATTAATTGAAAATTCCAGGTTGCAGTCATGGAATAAATACCCCAGAAAGCTGCCTTGACAACAGAGTCAACACAGGGCGCCTCCATGCAGCAGCCCGCTTGTCTCAGCCCGTTCACCAGATTGAATCCGCTGATATCATAGAAATGGAATCCGAGCAGAGATGATCGAGATACTCGCGTCGGTGAGCTAGTGACAAAGGAGAGGCAGAAGACACCCGATCGGGAAATTTAAATCGCTAGTCCTGATCAGCCTGATTACTATTGAATAAATTCAGTGTGACTGAATTCAGTTTTTGCTTGAAATTCGAATTCAAAAACGAATGCTAAATGGGACACAGGTTCAACTCAAAGACACTCAGTGAGTTGTGTCGATGGTCCCTCTAAGACACTCAGTGCAGTTGTGTCTATGGTCCTGTGGTGAGCGAGAGACAAGCCAGTCAGGTTTAGTCCAACAAACAAAATTCAAACCCTCACCCAAAGGGTGGAGCTATTCATATATTTACTCGAGAACGCATGTACATATACAAACAGAGCGCGCATGTACATCGGATCCCTTGACCCCCAAACACCGACTAGCAAAACAACCCAGTGAGTAAACTCACTTTACAACATTCACCCTCCTCCTTAACAGTCACTAATTCCCTTCACAGCTGGCAATCAATGCGTCACGACCTGGCCGTACCACAACGGTGGTGCCCGCAGTCGCGTACTGCGCCGCAGCTCCGCGTCGGCCTCAGCGGTCGCCGGCGGCGGGTCCGTCGGGCCTTCTGGCGCTGCCGGCTCTGCAGCCACTGGCGGCTGTGGCGGCATTGCCGTTGCCGAAGTCGTGCTGGCACCCTCGGGCTCCGCATGAGGCATACAGAGGCTGGTGTGCCACCTTGAGCCGTCCTCTAACCTGACGATCGTCGGGCTGATGATGTCGCTGACCCGTAGAGGTGGTGACACGTGGCTCTGCAGCTTGCCTCGCATCCGCGGAGATCGCACTCGCACCAGGTCGCCGCACCCTAATTGAGGCGGTCGGGTTCTTTTGAGCCACTTGAACTTCTTTTGAACCGAATCTCTTAAGCTGAGCGGCACTCTGCGCAACGGTTGAGCAGTCGGTTGCACCGCGGGGTTGACTCGCAGCCTGTGCTGAAATCCTTTGATGTGTCCGAGTCCCTGAGTCAACTGATCGAACCGGCCTGGGATCCAGTCAGGCAGGGCTCTGGTGCCGACTGTCTGCACTCGCTCACCGTCTGCAGTGACGATTCACAGTCCCAGCTGATCCATGAGGTCGCACCCCAGGATGTCAGATCCGGTATTAACCACGCTAAGGTTGACGTAAGGCACTACTTTGTCCTTGAGTTGCACCGAGGTCAGGATATCACCAAGCACGCCGATCTTGCTGCCGTTGAAAGCGACCAGCTTCCGTGATGACGCCTGCAGGGGCACGTTGGACAGAAGTCTATTGTACGTCGTCTTGGTGATGATGGAGACTCGCGAACCGGAGTCAACGAGCAGCTTGACAGGCCTCCCGTTCAGCAGCACTTCGCAGTGCTTGCTTGCTGCCGCAGCTGTCGACACAGTGCAGATGGAGTACTCATCCTGAAGCTGTCGCACTCGGTTGCCGCTCCTGCAGACTCTGGCGAAGTGCCCGCGCTTGCCGCAGGACTTGCACTTCTGCCCCTTTGCTGGGCAGGTCTGTCCACCGACATGCGCCGCTGAGCCACAGTAGCCGCAGCTCCGGCCGTCGGCTGTCGACTTCAGTGCCTCGTGCTGTCTTGCCGCTGCTCCACTGTTCTTGGCCTTGCTGATCTGCTGGACTCCACACGAGCTGTTTGGGTCTGTGTGGCTGCCTCCCTTGATGGCCTGGGCCTCCAGCAGTCCAGTTTCCAGTCGCTCCGCCAACTGCACAGCTGTCGCCAAGGTCAGCTCCGGCTCCATAAGCAGTCGCTCCCTGATGTGGTTGCTGAGCACTTTCTCGACGAGCTGGTCACGCAGCATCTCCTCCTGGAAGGTCTTGAAGTCGCAGTTCGAAGCCAGGTTTCGCAGCGCGGCAACGAAGTCGCTGATCTTTTCGCCCGGTCGCTGAGCTCTCTGTCGGAATCTGTGCCTCTCAGCAACTACGTTGACTTTGGGTCCGAAGTGCATGTCTAGGAGCTTCAGCGTGTCATCAACTGTTGATGGCGGTTGCTCTCCTTCCTCCTGATTGCTGCTGGCCTGTAGAGACATGTAGATGTTTTGTCCCTCTGCACCCAAACAGTGAATGAGCAACGCTTGTTTTCTTTGCTCCGGCAGATCGCTGGCTCCCGATGCTAGCAGGTAATTGCTGAACATTGCTTTCCATCGGTTCCATTCAATCAGCGGTGCTCCAGCGGCTGGCAGAAACGGCTGCGGTGGCGAAATGTTGACACTCATTCTGTTGGCTGCATCTCTGCTTGACTGTTGGGCTGCTGCTTGTTGGGACCCTCGCTGTGGGTCGCCCATTGCACTTGCATTTGCGCCTTCTGTGCTGCTCATGACTTGGCAGATTTTAGAGTTCGCGCTTGTGCTGAATCACGCTGGCCCAAATCAATTGATTTCTCCGCGCGACGCCAAAATGTGGTGAGCGAGAGACAAGCCAGTCAGGTTTAGTCCAACAAACAAAATGACCCCCAAACACCGACTGGCAAAACAACCCAGTGAGTAAACTCACTTTACAACAGGTCCCTCTAAGACACTCAGTGCAGTTGTGTCTATGGTCCCTCAAAGACACTCAGTGAGTTGTGTCTATGGTCCCTCTAAGACACTCAGTGCAGTTGTGTCTATGGTCCCTCTAAGACACTCAGTGCAGTTGTGTCTATGGTCCCTCTAAGACACTCAGTGCAGTTGTGTCTATGGTCCCTCAAAGACACTCAGTGAGTTGTGTCTATGGTCCCTCTAAGACACTCAGTGCAGTTGTGTCTATGGTCCCTCTAAGACACTCAGTGCAGTTGTGTCTATGGTCCCTCTAAGACACTCAGTGCAGTTGTGTCTATGGTCCCTCAAAGACACTCAGTGAGTTGTGTCTATGGTCCCTCTAAGACACTCAGTGCAGTTGTGTCTATGGTCCCTCTAAGACACTCAGTGCAGTTGTGTCTATGGTCCCTCTAAGACACTCAGTGCAGTTGTGTCTATGGTCCCTCTAAGACACTCAGTGCAGTTGTGTCTATGGTCCCTCTAAGACACTCAGTGCAGTTGTGTCTATGGTCCATCTAAGACACTCAGTGCAGTTGTGTCTATGGTCCCTCTAAGACACTCAGTGCAGTTGTGTCGATGGTCCCTCAAAGACACTCAGTGCAGTTGTGTCTATGGTCCCTCTAAGACACTCAGTGAGTTGTGTCTATGGTCCCTCTAAGACACTCAGTGCAGTTGTGTCTATGGTCCCTCTAAGACACTCAGTGCAGTTGTGTCTATGGTCCCTCTAAGACACTCAGTGCAGTTGTGTCTATGGTCCCTCTAAGACACTCAGTGCAGTTGTGTCTATGGTCCCTCTAAGACACTCAGTGCAGTTGTGTCTATGGTCCATCTAAGACACTCAGTGCAGTTGTGTCTATGGTCCCTCTAAGACACTCAGTGCAGTTGTGTCGATGGTCCCTCAAAGACACTCAGTGCAGTTGTGTCTATGGTCCCTCTAAGACACTCAGTGCAGTTGTGTCTATGGTCCCTCTAAGACACTCAGTGCAGTTGTGTCTATGGTCCCTCTAAGACACTCAGTGCAGTTGTGTCGATGGTCCCTCAAAGACACTCAGTGCAGTTGTGTCTATGGTCCCTCTAAGACACTCAGTGCAGTTGTGTCTATGGTCCCTCTAAGACACTCAGTGCAGTTGTGTCTATGGCCCCTCAAAGACACTCAATGTGGTTGTGTCTATGGTCCCTCAAAGACACTCAGTGAGTTGTGTCGATGGTCCCTCTAAGACACTCAGTGCAGTTGTGTCTATGGTCCCTCAAAGACACTGAGTGCAGTTGTGTCGATGGTCCCTCTAAGACACTCAGTGCAGTTGTGTCTATGGTCCCTCAAAGACACTGAGTGCAGTTGTGCCTATGGTTTATTTATGGTGTTATAGAAATTAGACCATCATTTGAATAAAAATTTACTGAATGACACAATATTAAAAGCCGGTAAGCATCCGTCATTTTATTGACAGATAAAGGAAAATTGATTTAACAAATTCGCATTGACAGTAAAAGTTGCCAGTTTGCATCAAGAATAATTGACGTTGGAAAATAAAAATCAATTGACAGTTTTAATCCAGTCAGCATTAAACTGTGTCAAAATAAATCTTAATTCAACTATTAGAGACAAGCAAACTCACTTGATTAGTGATATTCACAGGTGTCAATCATCCAGTCAGTAACCGTTTGAGTGGATACACAGTTTTGCAGCGAATTCTCTTTATAAAATCATTGTTTTTCAACGCTATACAGACCAAGGCAAAATAACAACAGGTGGCATTTTTTCAGGAAGTGAAAGAGATGAAAAAAAGCTCCACTTATCCCAACGGGGTTTCCAGTGCTGCTTGAATAAAAAGTTGCAGCAAGTCTGAATGCTCTGAATCAAGGGGTTGTAGTGGTTCGAGCGTCAGACTAAAGACTGAGTAGGTCGGGAGTTCGATTCTCGACCGAACTCGGAACAATTTGTGTCTTTGAGCAAGACACTTAACTTTGCATTGCTTCAGTTCACCGAGCTGTAAAATGGGTGCCAGCATTAGCTGGGGTAATTGATGGTTTAAGTGGCGACCCCTCCAGTCCTTGACTTCAGATGCGCCGCGCAATAGCAGCGGCTGAGCTGTCGGTTATTAATTGTTATTTATTATTATTAATTGCAAAAACAAGATACCAAAAATCACGTAGACTTGAAGCCGTAGACCATGAACTCGCAGATGGTGAGGGCTGTTGGCGGGTCGCTGCGAGCCAGAACTCGAACTCGAGAGCCGAAAGCGCCGCAGGTGAAGTTGGCCACGGAGAACGGAGCGCTGAGCCTCACCTGGTTGCACACGGACCCGTCAACCAGCAGGTCGAACTTGTTGAGCCTCTCAGCGCAGCAGTCCTGCCTGTTATGGATGGTGACGAAGGACACGAGAGACGGGGCGGCGAGGCCGGCCTCCCACCACTCGCTAGCATTGAACTGAGTAGTCGCGCAAGAGTAAGAATAGAATGACGGATTTGTGTTGCCATCGATTGCTTGGCTACAAAAGCTACTAGGATAATTTGAGCTTTGCACACAGCCAGCAGTCTGCAGTTCCTTGGAATCTGAAGAAATTATATTGAGTATAAATGAAACGATAAATTTATTATTCGAGACAAATTATTTTCAGCTCACCAAGAACGAAGACGTCGCACCTGCCGGTGCTGACCCAGGCGCTGGCATTGAGAAACGCCTGCAGGTCGAACAGCCGACACGCTCCGAGCAGCCAGTAGAAGCCGAAGCAGTTCGGTCTCAGGCTGCACATGAAGCTGCAGCTGCGCTCGCTGAGTTCGGGCTGCGAGAGAAACTCCGGAGGAGCGACAGCGCTGCCCGCCCTGGCCGCGGTGAACTGGACAACCGGTCTAAAGGCTTCTGCCGCACTCAGGAGCTGTGCAACTGAGCAGCCTAGAGCAGCCAGAGTGGCTATAGATGCACCTGTCCTAAACATCGGCAATGCGGTTGAGTATTAAGGATGACGAGACCACAGCGCTATGAACGCGTTATGTAAATGTATTTAGCTCACTACCAAACAGGTTGGTTGTATACTTATTGACTTATTCTGTGGTTCTTGCATGGTTAAGTCTGAAACCATAATCCAATCAGAATCAGCTTCACCTGCTCTGCTGATGTGGTAAAAAATAGAAAGAAAGAGTTGTGCAGCCTACAGAGAGTAATGACGAGTCTAAAAATATTTGATTTGTGCCTACGGTGGCAAACTCCCATTTCCAGACTGAAGGCTGGGCATGGGCACAAACAATGACCCAATAATGTGACTACATACGAGGTAGAAGAGAGTTAATGGAGGGCGTGTGCTTGCTGGTCATTCGTCCAGTCCATGATTTCCTTGATGTCCTCAATCAATAGGAGAGTCCTTGGCCTCGATTAGTAGAAATAAATGTAGTAGTATATTTTGTCTATCGGTAATACAATATCGAACACTTTTTGTCAGTCAGTCAGTCACCCACTCACTGAAGTCAGTCTAAGAAACGTCTCCGATAGAGCAATTGACTGACTGACTGACTGACTGACTGACTGACTGACTGACTGACTGACTGACTGACTGACTGACTGACTGACTGACTGAGTGACTGACTGACTGACTGACTGACTGACTGAGTGAGTGACTGACTGACTGAGTGACTGAGTGACTAAGTGACTGACTGATTAACTGACTGACTGACTGACTGAGTGACTGACTGACTGAGTGACTGACTGAGTGACTGAGTGACTGACTGACTGACGGACTAACTAACTAACTAACTACCTAACTGACAAGTACTGCTTAAAGCTATTTGGTTGCTGTGCAAAAGCATTACCCAAATATGAAATCGCATATCTGTGCTGTGCTAAAAACTATATAATAAGATCTACGCGCGAAAAAGCTTTCATAATAGTCGATGCAGTGAAAACCTGAACTTCAAGCTGGGCCCAGCCATAGACATAAGAAGTCGGCCTTTGACTCAACTTGATTTAACAGAAGCTGACAAGATTCTTAAGTCTAGGAAGACAGCTCAACTTTGATTAAAAGCCTCAGACCCGTCAGCAGTTTAGAGCGGCCAGCAGACATGAGCGAACGCAACAGCACCTACGACAAGGATGCTGAAGAACGCGACAGCCTGGTGCTCAGCTTGCGACAGCGCCTTGAACGGGAGAGTCTTGGCGAGAAGCCCGGCGCTCGTCGCGAGGCTGGACAAACCGCTTCAGCAGAAGCAACAACAGACAGCTGCAACAGCAACGAAGTTCGCTCCAGACACAGCGGGGGCGGTCACCAGCTGCAGCAGATTCAGGACCAGCCAGTGCAGCCGGAGCCGCCCTGCCTGTCCTGCCTGATGCGCAGCCTGCATCGCAGCGGCCTCGTCAGCGCCTGCTGGTCGACGGCGTTCGCCGAACTGGAGGAGGCCTTCGCCATCAAGCGAGTGGCCGACGCCGTGGCCAGCAGCGGGGCGCCTTCTGACCAGTCTGGCGGCATGCGCAGTCAGCAGCACCACCCGCACCTGCAGCAGCTGCAGCAGCTGCACCAGTTTCTGCCAGGCGAGAAGCCCACCAAGTGGCAGGCGCTCGAGTCCCTGTGCAGCCTCGCCGCAGATCTCGGCCGCTGTCCGCACAGGCGAGCCTGACTGACAAGGATCAACAAAGACTTCTTCTTTTGTAGAAAGAAAAGCACAAAAGACCGTCACAGGATGCTGTTCGGGGGCGGGTATTGTTTTCTTTCGCAATTATAACGCGATGCTTTGCAAGGATTTTGCTGGGCAGCCTTGAAAAAGTGAAGAATTATTTTCTTCTGTTGAATAAAAGCTTGGGACAAATGGACTCGATTTTACTTATTTTAACAACGTACATGTAGAAAGCGTTCCAACCAAGGCTATAGACCTTCAGGGAACTGAGGATCTGGGAGGCTGGACCAGCAACTGAGCATCTTGGAGGCTGGCCCAGCAACTGAGCATCTGAGAGGCTGGCCCAGCAACTAAGGATCTGAGAGGCTGGCCCAGCAACTGAGGATCTGAGAGGCTGGCCCAGCAACTGAGGATCTGAGAGGCTGGCCCAGCAACTGAGGATCTGAGAGGCTGGCCCAGCAACTGAGGATCTGAGAGGCTGGCCCAGCAACTGAGGATCTGAGAGGCTGGCCCAGCAACTGAGGATCTGGGAGGCTGGCTCAGCACTTGAGGATCTGAGGGGCTGGCTCAGCACTTGAGGATCTGGCAGGCTGGCCCAGCAACTGGGGATCTGAGAGGCTGGCCCAGCAACTGGGGATCTGAGAGGCTGGCCCAGCAACTGAGGATCTGAGAGGCTGGCCCAGCAACTGAGGATCTGAGAGGCTGGCCCAGCAACTGAGGATCTGAGAGGCTGGCCCAGCAACTGAGGATCTGAGAGGCTGGCCCAGCAACTGAGCATTTGGGAGGCTGGCCCAGCAACTGAGCATCTGAGAGGCTGGCCCAGCAACTGAGGATCTGAGAGGCTGGCCCAGCAACTGAGCATTTGGGAGGCTGGCCCAGCAACTGAGCATCTGGGAGGCTGGCTCAGCACTTGAGGATCTGAGAGGCTGGCTCAGCAACTGAGGATCTGAGAGGCTGGCCCAGCAACTGAGGATCTGGGAGGCTGGCTCAGCACTTGAGGATCTGAGAGGCTGGCCCAGCAACTGAGGATCTGGGAGGCTGGCTCAGCACTTGAGGATCTGAGGGGCTGGCTCAGCACTGGAGGATCTGGCAGGCTGGCCCAGCAACTGAGGATCTGAGAGGCTGGCCCAGCAACTGGGGATCTGAGAGGCTGGCCCAGCAACTGGGGATCTGAGAGGCTGGCCCAGCAACTGGGGATCTGAGAGGCTGGCTCAGCAACTGGGGATCTGAGAGGCTGGCCCAGTAACTGAGGATCTGGGAGGCTGGCTCAGCAACTGGGGATCTGAGAGGCTGGCTCAGCAACTGGGGATCTGAGAGGCTGGCCCAGCAACTGAGGATCTGAGAGGCTGGCCCAGCAACTGGGGATCTGAGAGGCTGGCCCAGCAACTGAGGATCTGAGAGGCTGGCACAGCAACTGGGGATCTGAGAGGCTGGCCCAGCAACTGAGGATCTAATGAATCAACGAATTGTCTTTAAGCGCCAAAAGAAGAAGTACAACAAGGTCCGAAATCCAATGTTAAAAATGATTGTTTAGCAAATGGCAGCTATAAATAACCATAAGAGCAGAATGTAAAAAAACTGATAAAGAGAACCTTATATTATTTCTCCAGCAACTATAGTCTATGAACAGAACGCAAACACAATGCAAACTCGAAAAACTTACACACGATACACAAACACAAGCAGAGCAGACAGTATCAGAGATTTGCTAAATGTATACATGTAAATGAGCGAGTAGAAAAATCCATACACAATGCACATTGAAAATTTACAGAATCGGCTTTGTAAAGTACACAAGTTGCGTTTTAAAGTACATGCAAGCCTAGCACTGATCATCTGAAAAGCTGCTTTAGGCAAATTAATGAAGTTCAAGTAAATTATAATTAACAAAAGCAGTCTGACTGGCAGTATCTATTGAGAAATCTTTTCAACATTGTTTAACTGATGGATCAGAAAAGTTCTGAAAACAAAAATTACATGTTAGAAAAGATTTCACAGGAGTTTAAATTAAAAAAAACAGATTCAAAATGAAATGAAGTTAAATTTAAAGCACAGAATTCGTACAAATAAAGCTGAAAGAGTAGACAGACAGACACATGGAGAGACGGACAGATGGAGACACACAGACACACTAAGGCAAACAAACAGACAGATAGAAAGATGGACAGACAGACAGACAGACACAGACAGACAGACAGACAGACAGACAGACACAGACAGACAGACAGACAGACAGACAGACAGACACAGACAGACAGACAGACAGACAGACAGACAGACAGACACAGACAGACAGACACAGACAGACAGACAGACAGACACAGACAGACAGACAGACACAGACAGACAGACAGACACAGACAGACAGACAGACAGACACAGACAGACAGACAGACAGACAGACAGACACAGACAGACAGACAGACAGACAGACAGACACAGACAGACAGACAGACAGACAGACAGACAGACAGACACAGACAGACAGACAGACAGACAGACAGACAGACACAGACAGACAGACAGACAGACAGACAGACAGACACAGACAGACAGACAGACAGACAGACAGACAGACAGACAGACAGACACAGACAGACAGACAGACAGACAGACACATAGACAGACAGACAGACAAACAGACACATAGACAGACAGACAGACAGACGGACCGACAGACAGACAGACAGACAGACAGACAGACAGACAGACAGACAGACAGACAGACAGACAGACAGACAGACAGACAGAGACCAGATAAACAAAACTGTTACAGCAGAAGGATTAAGCTGCAAAGCTCCAAGCTGTTATCAATTTTGAACAAAAACAAATTTAAAGATTTAATTATGAGTTGAAAACGAATAATAAAACTTGAAATACCCAATTGACTGAGATTGGAGTTAAATTGATTGCCTCATGAAAATTTTTATTGAATAAAATTGATTTTAATTTTAGATGTGCTCAAATTAATATATGTAAAATACCTGAATGGAAAAAAAAGTACATGAAATACTCGTAGTTTACAATAAATTTATTTAGTATTATTAAATAAACAATACGAGAGTATGTGTACAAAATATTAGAAGTATGATTTGCACTTAAAGATTTTTACTTTAAATCCTAATGTTTTCCGAGAACTCAAGCTCAGTATTGGCGCACGAACTGAAAGCAAAGCGTTAGTCTTCGTGACAGCTACAGCACTCACAGCTACAGCACTCACAGCTACAGCACTCACAGCTACAGCACTCACAGCTACAGCACTCACAGCTACAGCACTCACAGCTACAGCACTCACAGCTACAGCACTCACAGCTAAAGCACTGACAGCTAAAGCATTCACAGCTACAGCAATCACAGCTACAGCACTGACAGCTACAGCATTCACAGCTACAGCAATCACAGCTACAGCACTCACAGCTACAGCACTGACAGCTACAGCATTCACAGCTACAGCACTGACAGCTAAAGCATTCACAGCTACAGCACTCACAGCTACAGCACTCACAGCTACAGCACTCACAGCTAAAGCACTGACAGCTAAAGCATTCACAGCTACAGCAATCACAGCTACAGCACTCAGAGCTACAGCACTGACAGCTAAAGCATTCACAGCTACAGCAATCACAGCTACAGCACTCACAGCTACAGCACTGACAGCTACAGCATTCACAGCTACAGCACTGACAGCTAAAGCATTCACAGCTACAGCACTCACAGCTACAGCACTCACAGCTACAGCACTCACAGCTAAAGCACTGACAGCTAAAGCATTCACAGCTACAGCAATCACAGCTACAGCACTCAGAGCTACAGCACTGACAGCTAAAGCATTCACAGCTACAGCAATCACAGCTACAGCACTCACAGCTACAGCACTGACAGCTACAGCATTCACAGCTACAGCACTGACAGCTAAAGCATTCACAGCTACAGCAATCACAGCTACAGCACTCACAGCTACAGCACTGACAGCTAAAGCATTCACAGCTACAGCAATCACAGCTACAGCACTCACAGCTACAGCACTCACAGCTACATCACTCACAGCTACATCACTGACAGCTACAGCATTCACAGCTACAGCAATCACAGCTACAGCACTGACAGCCGCTCGTAGTCTGAGGAGCCGCCATTGCCACCAAAACCGGACTCAAATAGTGAGCCCTCGATCGAACGCTCCATCAGCGGAGTCATGACGGCATGACGCGGCGTCAACTGCAGATGATTGGCTGAGCGGGAGTGCGGCACCGACTGGCGGGCTGAGGAGGTGCCGGGCTGGCCGAGCTGCTGGTGCAGCTGCTCCGCTGCCGAGGATGTTGCCAGGTCCACTGCGGGGCGGGTCGGAGGGCGTCAGTGGCATGCGCCCACCCACTCCCTCACCCGATAAGCACCCACCCACTCCCTCACCCGATAAGCACCCACCCACTCCCTCACCCGATAAGCACCCACCCACTCCCTCACCCGATAAGCACCAACTTCACTCCCTCACCCGATAAGCATCCACCCACTCCCACACCCGATAAGCACCCACCCACTCCCTCACCCGATAAGCACCCACCCCACTCCCACACCCGATAAGCACCCACCACACTCCTTCACCCGATAAGCACCCACCCACTCCCACACCCGATAAGCACCCACCCCACTCCCACACCCGATAAGCACCCACCCCACTCCCACACCCGATAAGCACCCACCTACTCCCACACCCGATAAGCACCCATCCCACTCCCTCACCCGATTAGCACCCATCCCACTCCCTCACCCGATTAGCACTTGACTCACTTGGTAGCACCTGGTTCAATAACAGAAGGGATTGAATTGTGACAATAAATAATAATATTGTGATATCTCCACCAACCGTAATAAAAGTGCGTAACGATTGACAGCGTAAGTTAATATATTCAAGTAGTTGAATGAAGCACAGCCAACTGATTTCGAATCACCAACAGAGAAAAGTGTGGTTCAATATTGAATATATCTGAATGATGACAGCTTGTCAATAAAAAGTGAATACTGCCGCAGTCGAATGCGGTCGCATTTAAAAGCGGCATTGCGAAGAGGTCCGGGCGAACTGCAGATTCGCCGTCAGTTGCGCTGCAAACGAACTGCAGCTGCCATCTACCAGCGTTTGAATGAATACAGATAGCGGGTACGGCTTCAGATGTTTTCATGTTTGCATACGACTACTGCTAGTAGACAATAGCAGTCGAATATCAACATAAGCACAGTGGAAACTTTACCGATCTATGAAGCCACATGATTTATCCCAATCTTAAGACTCCCTCATGATTTATCCCAATCCTGAGACTCCCTCATGATTTATCCCAATCCTGAGACTCCCCCATGATTTATCCCAATCCTGAGACTCCCTCATGATTTATCCCAATCCTGAGACTCCCTCATGATTTATCCCAATCCTGAGACTCCCTCATGATTTATCCCAATCCTGAGACTCCCTCATGATTTATCCCAATCCTGAGACTCCCTCATGATTTATCCCAATCCTGAGACTCCCTCATGATTTATCCCAATCCTGAGACTCCCTCATGATTTATCCCAATCCTGAGACTCCCTCATGATTTATCCCAATCCTGAGACTCCCCATGATTTATCCCAATCCTGAGACTCCCTCATGATTTATCCCAATCCTGAGACTCCCTCATGATTTATCCCAATCCTGAGACTCCCTCATGATTTATCCCAATCCTGAGACTCCCTCATGATTTATCCCAATCCTGAGACTCCCTCATGATTTATCCCAATCCTGAGACTCCCTCATGATTTATCCCAATCCTGAGACTCCCCCATGATTTATCCCAATCCTGAGACTCCCTCATGATTTATCCCAATCCTGAGACTCCCTCATGATTTATCCCAATCCTGAGACTCCCTCATGATTTATCCCAATCCTGAGACTCCCTCATGATTTATCCCAATCCTGAGACTCCCTCATGATTTATCCCAATCCTGAGACTCCCTCATGATTTATCCCAATCCTGAGACTCCCCCATGATTTATCCCAATCCTGAGACTCCCTCATGATTTATCCCAATCCTGAGACTCCCTCATGATTTATCCCAATCCTGAGACTCCCTCATGATTTATCCCAATCCTGAGACTCCCTCATGATTTATCCCAATCCTGAGACTCCCTCATGATTTATCCCAATCCTGGGACTCCCTCATGATTTATCCCAATCCTGAGACTCCCTCATGATTTATCCCAATCCCGAGACAAACTTACCATCGCTATCCATATGCCGAAAGCTATGAATCTCATTCAGCATGCAGGCATTGGCGTATTGCGGTTGCCTCGCACTTGTGCCGCCGCGTCCGCCGCCGTGGTAGCTGAACCGGCGGCTGCTGTCGTTTGCTGCCGAAGACGCGGCGGTCGGACCTCCCCTGCTGGATGACGGCGGAGGCGGCGGCGGCGGCGGCGGCGGCGGCGGCGGAGGCCGCGGAGGAGGCCGTCGGGCGCCGGGCAGGCGGTGAAGCGATGAAAGCGAGCTGGCGATGGACTCGGAGACGCCTGGCAAGGACAGGAGGAAGCCCTGACTTTGGACTTGGGGATCTTAGTGACTTTTAATTTGAGGTGTCTGAGGTTTGGGGTGTCTTCAGTGTCTGGGGTGTCTTTCGTATCTTGGGTGTCTGTAGTATCTGGGGTTTTTTACTATTGGGGTGTCTTTAGTATCTTGGGGTGTCTGTAGTATCTGGGGTTTTTTAGTGTCTGGGGTGTCTTTCTTATCTTGGGGTGTCTTTAGTATCTTAGGGTGACTTTAGTGTCTGGGGTGTCTTTAGTATATTGGAGTGTCTTTAGTGTCTGTTGTGTCTTTAGTGTCTGGGGTGTCTTTAGTGTCTGTTGTGTCTTTAGTGTCTGGGGTGTCTTTAGTGTCTGTTGTGTCTTTAGTGTCTGGGGTGTCTTTAGTGTCTGTTGTGTCTTTAGTGTCTGGGGTGTCTTTAGTGTCTGGGGTGTCTTTAGTGTCTGGGGTGTCTTTAGTGTCTGGGGTGTCTTTAGTATCTTGAGGTGTCTTTAGTATATTGGAGTGTCTTTAGTGTCTGGGGTGTCTTCAGTGTCTGGGGTGTCTTTCGTATCTTGGGGTGTCTTTAGTATCTTGGGGTGTCTTTAGTATCTTGAGGTGTCTTTAGTGTCTGGGTGTCTGTAGTATCTGGGGTTTTTTAGTGTCTGGGGTGTCTTTCGTATCTTGGAGTGTCTTTAGTGTCTGGGTGTCTTTAGTGTCTGGGGTGTCTTTAGTGTTTGGGGTGTCTTTAGTGTCTGGGGTGTCTTTAGTGTCTGGGGTGTCTTTAGTGTCTGGGGTGTCTTTAGTGTCTGGGGTGTCTTTAGTATCTTGAGGTGTCTTTAGTATATTGGAGTGTCTTTAGTGTCTGGGGTGTCTTCAGTGTCTGGGGTGTCTTTCGTATCTTGGGGTGTCTTTAGTATCTTGGGGTGTCTTTAGTATCTTGAGGTGTCTTTAGTGTCTGGGTGTCTGTAGTATCTGGGGTTTTTTAGTGTCTGGGGTGTCTTTCGTATCTTGGAGTGTCTTTAGTGTCTGGGTGTCTTTAGTGTCTGGGGTGTCTTTAGTGTTTGGGGTGTCTTTAGTGTCTGGGGTGTCTTTAGTGTCTGGGGTGTCTTTAGTGTCTGGGGTGTCTTTAGTATCTTGGGGTGTCTTTAGTGTCTGGGGTGTCTTTAGTATATTGGAGTGTCTTTAGTGTCTGGGGTGTCTTTAGTGTCTGGGGTGTCTTTAGTATCTTGAGGTGTCTTTAGTATATTGGAGTGTCTTTAGTGTCTGGGGTGTCTTTAGTGTCTGGGGTGTCTTTAGTGTCTGGGGTGTCTTTAGTGTCTGGGGTGTCTTTAGTGTCTGGGGTGTCTTTAGTGTCTGGGGTGTCTTTAGTGTCTGGGGTGTCTAGTACGTATATAGGGGTGTAGAGTCTACAGCTGTATATTTCATATCGCCCACCCCAACCAGCTTGCCCTGTCTCCCCAACCCATTCAACTTGCGTCCCCGCTCTCTCGCCTCTCCTCTCTCACCGTCGATGTTGAACTCAGAGTACAGATCAGAGTAGGAGTCGGCAGCAGTCGCAGAAGCGGCGGCAGCAGCCGGCACACTTGGCAGATCGTTGACGTAGATGTCTTCGTACAGAGAGTCGGGCTCGGCGACAGCGGCCTCGGAGCCGTGAGAGGCTGGCTGCAGCGGTCGGTTGGAGGCGCTGCGGGCTGAGCCGGGGAGTCGCTGCTGCTGCTGCCCAAGCTGCGCCAGCCGCTCAGACAGCGGCATCGGCAGGGCGTTGCGAGCCCGGAGGCTGGCGAGGCTCTCGCGCACCGTCACTCGCTGGTACTCGGCCGGTGTCGTGGCTTCGGCCGCCTCCATCAACGGCAACCGAGGCGGCTGGGCGGCGGCGGGCGGAGGCTGATGATGAGGTTCGGCTGTTGAAGCGTCTGGGAGAGTTTCAGCAGGGAGGAGGCGGGTGTTTGTACTTTTAAATTATCTCTAAGATTGTTATCAATATCAACTCAATAAAATCTGTTAATTACGAGAATAATTACCTAGCTAAAAAAGTAACTAACCAACTAACTAACCAACTAACTATCTAACTAACTGACTAACTAACTAACTAACTAACTAACCAACTAACTAACTAACTAACTAACTAACTAACTAACTAACTAACTGACTAACTAACCAACTAACTAACTAACCAACTAACTAACTAACTAACTAACCAACTAACTAACTAACTAACTAACTAACCAACTAACTAAATAACTACCTAACTAACTAACTAACTAACTAACTAACTAACTAACCAACTAACTAACTAACCAACTAACTAACTAACTAACCAACTAACTAACTAACTAACCAACTAACTAAATAACTACCTAACTAACTAAGTAACTAACTAACCAACCAACTAACTAACTAACTAACTAACTAACTAACTAACTAACTAACTAAATAACTAACCAACTAACTAACTAACTAAATAACTAACTAACTAACTAACTAACTAACTAACTAACTAACTAACTAACTAACTAACTAACTAACTAACTAACTAACTAACTAACTAACTAACTAACTAAGTAACTAGCTAACTAATTGTTGGTTCCACTAAGAATTTAATTTTGACATCACTATGTGACATGACAAAACCAGTCAGAGGCGCTTATATAATAAAAACATTTTATCCTACTTCTAGTAGCAATACTGCATTTTAACCTCATCCATAGCAAAATATAAACAAACTTTCTTAGTTCATGGTGTAACTGATGAACTGGCGGGTATAACTGATAATCAAGCAACTCTACTTAGAAAAACATTAGTAAGTTTTCTGAAATCCAGCTAGCGGGAGACACCAAGAAGCTGACTAATTGCAGTATAAACAACAAAGTGATGGCAAAGAACGCCTTGTTCGATGAGGTCAAAGGTAACGTAAGATTTACTTGATAGGGAAATGAAATGGATCAATAAAACTGGCTTAGCTTTATGATCAAACAACTTGAGTCTTTACGCAGTTCTAATGAGCACCATTGCCTTTGAAACTATTTAACTAGCTAAAGAATCTAAAAGCTAGACGTAAGGAGGCAGCCGTCCCTGAAATGCCAGCACCGTCCATGTTATACTAAAAAGAGAATCTGGAATTGCTCCGGATTTTTCCTCTATGAACTCCATGGTCCGCGCTAACACATTTTGGCAATTTAGCGCAGAGAGAAGACAGACAGACAGAAAAAAGAAATATAATTGAAGCAGCCAATCGATGCATTTCTCTGACTCACGTGGCCTTCATTTTTCATT
Source organism: Macrostomum lignano (assembly GCA_002269645.1). Classification (NCBI taxonomy): domain Eukaryota; kingdom Metazoa; phylum Platyhelminthes; family Macrostomidae; genus Macrostomum; species Macrostomum lignano. The sequence continues at coordinate 662,036 of NIVC01000284.1, read as the reverse complement.
TGGCCTGCTTGCCTGTCTATGCGGCAAAACTACATGTAGACGATAAGAAAAATAGAAGATAAGATAAGAAACACGTGCTGGCTGGCTTGTTGGCGCGAAGGTCACGGAGGCGGGCTTCAGCCAGCTGCTGCCTGTCTGTGCCGGTAGTACATATTATGAATATACTGACCTCTGAGGGCAGTAGCCTTGTCTGACTCTATCCCCGATTCCCCGTATATGATTAGCGATTCTCTCTGCCCTTTGTCAAAACTACTACTACTACTACTGCCACTCCTACTACTACTACTACTACTACTACTACTACTATTACTACTACTACTACTGCCACTACTACTACTACTACTACTACTACTACTACTACTACTACTACTACTACTACTGCCACTACTACTACTACTACTACTACTACTACTACTACTACTACTACTACTACTACTACTAATACTACTACTACTACTACTAGTACTACTACTACTACTACTACTAATACTACTACTACTACTACTAAGTTTTGCAGGTATACTAAACATTATTTGTGCTAAAATTACAAATACTAATATATCAATACCATTACTGCTAGTAGCATTATCTACAGCTTTAGCGCTCGGCGGCTTAGAAACATGCCCTCAAGGAACTATCAGAGAATAGTGAACAAAACTGTTACAGAAAACAAGAAAGAGAGAAGCGACAACGCAGCAAGACTGACATGGAACACGCTGACTGCTTGCTAAGAAATAGACAATACACTATAGTTAGTAGCTGGAGTAACGGATGAGGAACAAGCGCTGAAATGAAGCCAATAGAACCCCGCCTTGCACAAGCATTGGCGAACAGGGATCAGGAGGTCGCTGGGCGAGACAGACGGACTTCCAGACACCCACACAATAATGCTTCTGCATTGCTTCCCTCCCTCCTTTGGCAGAATGCATATTGTGCGGCTTCAACATTGGAGATCGGCAGCAGAGATAGCTGCACTAGCCAGGCAGATGTCCAAATCTATTGATGAGTCACGGATGATAAGCGTAAACTTGCACTAAACAGTTTATACTCGTAGTATCCCAACATATGCTGGTGCTTTTAGTGCTGCCGATTTGCTAAACATGTTTAGAATAACAAGCTGAGAGACTTCTTAGTCAGTCAGTCAGTCAGTCAGTCAGTCAGTCAGTCAGTCAGTCAGTCAGTCAGTCAGTCAGTCAGTCAGTCAGTCAGTCAGTCAGTCAGTCAGTCAGTCAGTCAGTCAGTCAGTCAGTCAGTCAGTCAGTCAGTCAGTCAGTCAGTCAGTCAGTCAGTCAGTCAGTCAGTCAGTCAGTCAGTCAGTCAGTCAGTCCTATCTCCCAATCTCCAACGTACTCTGTTCTATAACGTCACCTGTCTGTTATGCAGCTGTTATATAAATCAAGAACGTGATTCTTAGGGTAATTAGTATGCAATAGAAGGAATTCACTGAGACAGAAAAATTTACATTAGCCTAGAAGCGCTCCTTACGGCATTCCACGAACAGCTTCAAGTTAAAGTATAATCCTAAGTGAATTTGCGATTTTCACAAGCTCCATCATCTTCGGCTTCACTCCACACTCTTTTCCTGGATCAATTTCCTCATAATTATATTTCAGAACAGTCAGCTAGACCAGCAAGCTAAAGGCATCATTTATCTGCGCATAGTTTAGCGTAGTCAGCTGGGCTGTGTCCTTGATTGACTTTTTCTCGCTCTCGCACACATTCTACTTTCACTGTCAGGCCAGAGTGTATGGGGCGAGATTGCCTCATCCACTCTATTCAGTATTTATGAAGGTGGCAGCTTTTGCGAGACCCAAATGCCCGAGTGAAAGGTTATTGCCTCTCTCTCTGTTGATTCACCTCATCAGTTTAACTATAGTTGAAATAAGTTTAGCTGTTGCAGATCCAGATTTTCTGCGATTTTTTCAACTTTTAACATCATTAAGAGACCAATTAATTGAATAAAAGCTTTTCTTATAAAAATGTAGCAAAACTTTTTTAATCAGTTCAGGCAATTAAGAAGGCACTGCGTCGAAGCTTACAGATTAACCAGAAATTTTAACGTTAATGCAGACCAGAAAGATTTGGCCAGAAAGTTGAAATTATTCTAAAATCTGGAAGTTTTCATGGCTAAAAAGTTAGCCAAATAACTGTAACCTTGCAGAATACGAGACTGCAGATGCGAGAGATACGCAGCGGGAAAGTAGAGGGAAAGAGGCCGAGCAGAGGGGCAGAGGGAGGGCAGAGAGGAGGAGGGACGAGGGGAGAGGGAGGGCAGAGGGGAGAGGGAAGGCAGAGGGGGAGAGGGAGGGCAGAGGGGAGAGGGAGGGCAGAGGGGAGAGGGAGGGCAGAGGGGAGAGGGAAGGCAGAGGGGGAGAGGGAGGGCAGAGGGGAGAGGGAAGGCAGAGGGGGAGAGGGAGGGCAGAGGGGAGAGGGAAGGCAGAGGGGGAGAGGGAGGGCAGAGGGGAGAGGGAGGGCAGAGGGGAGAGGGAGGGCAGAGGGGGATAGGGAAGGCAGAGGGGGAGAGGGAGGGCAGAGGGGAGAGGGAAGGCAGAGGGGGAGAGGGAGGGCAGAGGGGAGAGGGAGGGCAGAGGGGGAGAGGGAGGGCAGAGGGGGATAGGGAAGGCAGAGGGGAGAGGGAGGGAAGAGGGGAGAGGGAGGGAAGAGGGGAGAGGGAGGGAAGAGGAGAGACGGAGGCAGAGGGGAGAGGGTGGCAGAGGGGAGAGGGAGGCAGAGGGTAGAGGGAGGCAGAGGGGAGAGGGAAGGCAGAGGGGAGAAGGTCAGATGATAGAGAGAGGGCAGAGGGGTAGAGGGCTCAGTGAAATGCCAGAAATGGAGGAGATTTTGAGGGGGAGAAGAGAATGCAGAGAAGAGGGACAGTTTCAGAAAATATTAGTCATAAAACGCTAATGAACTTAGCAAAATCTACTAGCCTAAAAATTCATTAGTTCAAAAAATCTGTTATAACTTGCTGCTTATGCAACAGGAACAGAATTTCAACAAGGGAATTTTTTTCTTGTTTGTTCAGCGTTGACTTGTCACTCTTTTCCGCAGCTTGCATGCAGAAACAATTAATCAATCAATCGATGCATTGATGATAGATAGGCCAGACTCCGTGCCCGTCAATATATAATCATAATCAATATCGGAGCTGCACTTTAGTAGACTTATAATTACGATATTTCTCTCCCTGTCTCCATGCATTCTTCAGCAGGGTGAGGCGCATGGTCCAGTTTTGACATTTCTTCTTAGAGCCGAAAACCTCGTCTTCGCTTCACTGTTCAGCTTAACTTGTCGAAATCTACTAGCTTGGAAACTGCCGCGTGGCCTGGATACTATGCACTAGTTCACAGGAGGCATCCTTGGTTAGGAGTGGGGCGGCGGTTGTGGGCGCAGAAGCCGCTCCCCATCCACTGGCAGTGAGCCAAGGCACGTGAAATGCCAGAATGATGGAAGCAAAAGGCCTGACTGTAAATCCTTGCGGCAAATACTTTCGTTTATAAAGAAATGCGGCAGGATTTTAACCCAAATTCCAGGTGCAACGCCAAGACTGGAATGTCCAGCGCTAGCTGGGATAAAAGTGGGATTTTCCTTCGCACAAATCGTCTATAAAACGTTTTGTGTCCATAAATTTGCAGGATTCAGTGCACTCTAAAACTAATTTATTCATTTGGGGCTTGTGCCTGAAAATTGGCCGGGCGGTTGGCGTGTAGTTCCCAACCCTATAGTTGCGCAGTCTATGGGTCAACCTAGACCCTACAATCCTTCTTCTAAGGCTATAAACCTTGGCTTTGAACCATAGATAGAATTTTGAATTTTGTAGACTTGTCATTGACAAGTGGGACCCTTCGATAGTGCTGAAGCTAAACTTGTGTTGTCTATGGCCAAAAATCGGCAAAAACGACTTGACAAATTGCCAATTGTCACTCGTCTTCATGAAACGCAATAATTATGATATTTTTCATAAAATCGGCTCCAGAATTAAATTTTCGTTCTACTACCAAATAACGCGGACTAAAAGGCTAAACTTTTTTCGTTAATCATTGGATCTTCTATGAAAACGTCACATGACAAATAATAAGGATTACTTAAGCACGGCCTTCGTAAACGGGAGAGATACTCGTAGAAGTGTGAACTAATCCACGGGATCACTGACTAATCGTGAACGCACAATTAAGCAGCTAAGCTACAGCAGGGAAGAAAACTGCACTAAAATTGTGTGCAATTTGAAATTTTTATTAACTTTCGCAGTGTATAAAGTTTTCTACACAACATATCGGAAGTTGTAGTTTTCTAATAATTATTATTTATTAAAAACTTGAAAGTTGAACTTGACTCTTTCTGTAGACTTTTAGAACAGTCATGTCTTCCCCAGACTTTCTCAAAACGATCTGGAATTTGTTCTCAATAACTCTCTATTCATGTCTGTCGCGACGAAGCTTGAAAATAAAAATATATATTTCCTGCTGGCGCGATCAAGAGACTGGCCATAGACTATATCTGCCAGTTCAGCAGCGCGCCTCTGCAATTCAAAACTTGTCCAGCCGAGAAGATCCAACCAGCTGAATGGCTGTACATTAGACTGTAGATTGTATAACTAGCTAGATTGACAGGCTGTATCAAAAATTACAACAACCTGTAGTCATTGGTTATTATATGGCGTTACTTGTAAAAGTTAGCAAACAGGCCTATCCTCGCTGGCTGCAGTTGCTCTGGTGGTTATTCTGTGATGAGATTTGCTAGGCATGCTGGACAGGAGTGAGCTTACACTACATAAGGCTTTTTTGTCAAAGAGGCAGCTCCAAGTTAAAACCCCTTCTGCCTGCATTTTGAAATCCCCCCTCATGGGAATATGTGATCCACATTCGCACGATACTGATACTATTATTCATCCGATTCCAGCATCTGTCTACGCAGGCCTTGTGGTCGAACACGCGAAACCATCTGCCTGCTGATCTGCGATCTGCACTTTTAAGCCCGCACCATATCCGACTCCAGTGCCTTCAATATTTCCCGTCAATTTTGCCCGCTATCAGCAAAGCAAACCTTATATGCATGTGTATTGCTAGTAGAATATTGCCTTCGCGTTTCTGCTTGCTTGCTATCGTTGTAGCCCAGTGGTCAGAGCGTCGGACTCACGACTGAAAGGTCGGGGGTTCGATTCTCGACCCACTCGGAACAATTTGTGTCCTTTAGCAAAAGACACTTAACTCTGCATTGCTTCAGTTTACCCAGCTGTAAAATGGGTGCCAGCATGAGCTGGGGTAATTCAGGGTGTGTGGCGACCCCCCCAGGCCTTGGACTGAACAGCCGTACGCAGCCTTCAGATGCGGCGCGCAATAGCTGCGGCTGAGCTGTCGGTTGCACATTTGGCTCAATTGGGGCAGGTGTAATCAGTCATTATTATTGTTGCTATCGTATTCCATCTATATCGGTCACGAGCTCTGTTGTGCATCCGAATCTCGCATGTTTGAGTCAATTTCTTGCACAGAAATAAGAACCACAGCTTACATACGTGCTGTGGGACTTTTCCTTCCTCCAAAGTTTATTCCTAACTAGCATTTCAAGATTTGCTCTTCCTGCATAGCCCAAACAGTTTTGTCCAGCGTTTCTCTCTCTTTTTCCTCTCCTCACATCTCCAGTCGCTCATTACCTGAGCAGCGGAGGGGAGGGGCTACAAAAGCAACGCTCCATTAGCCCTCATTTGCCTGCATAGAAGCAGCTAGTTGGCTGCTTTCAGATTTGTCAAGCTACCCTATTTCTATAGAAACTGCAAGTAAAACAAAACAGCATAATTCAGAGCATTATTCGTGAAACTGACTGGCCACAAAGGATTTCATCAATATAAATCTCCTGGGAAATCATTTGAGAATTCTGCTATTAGCCAGCCGAAAAAATAGTAGATGGGAAGTCAGCAATATACAGTATATATTTTAAAATCCCCTCGCTCCATGACCCACGATTTATTTAGAAAATTCCCGTCAGTCCAAAATTCGTGATAAACCAGAGCCGCCTCCTAACATCACAGCTGTGACCGCGAACGGAGAGAATCGATCCATCTACCAGTCAGCTCATCATTTACAGGACTAAACCAGACACAGAAAAGACGCACTGTTGTGACTAACTATAAAACTGGGTGACTGCCTTAAAAATTTGAGAAGATTATAGTCTGCACGGGCCGTCTGTCTTTTAGTGTCCGAGTGTCTTAGTCTATGGGTTTTCTATTGTCCGAGTGTCTTAGTCTATGGGTTTCCTAGTGTCCGAGTGTCTTAGTCTATGGGTTTCCTATTGTCCGAGTGTCTTAGTCTATGGGTTTCCTAGTGTCCGATTGGCTTAGTCTATGGGTTTCTTAGTGTCCGAGTGTCTTAGTCTATGGGTTTCCTAGTGTCCGATAGGCTTAGTCTATGGGTTTCCTAGTGTCCGAGTGTCTTAGTCTATGGGTTTCCTAGTGTCCGATTGGCTTAGTCTATGGGTTTCATAGTGTCCGATAGGCTTAGTCTATGGGTTTCCTAGTGTCCGATAGGCTTAGTCTATGGGTTTCCTAGTGTCCGATTGGCTTAGTCTATGGGTTTCCTAGTGTCCGATTGGCTTAGTCTATGGGTATCCTAGTGTCCGATAGGCTTAGTCTATGGGTTTCCTAGTGTCCGATAGGCTTAGTCTATGGGTTTCATAGTGTCCGATAGGCTTAGTCTATGGGTTTCCTAGTGTCCGATAGGTTTCCTAGTGTCCGATAGGTTTCCTAGTGTCCGATAGGTTTCCTAGTGTCCGATAGGTTTCCTAGTGTCCGATAGGTTTCCTAGTGTCCGATAGGTTTCCTAGTGTCCGATAGGTTTCCTAGTGTCCGATAGGTTTCCTAGTGTCCGATAGGCTTAGTCTATGGGTTTCATAGTGTCCAAGTGTCTTACTGTCTGAGTGTCAGAGATCTTAGTGTCTGAGTACCTTAGAGTCTAAGTATCTAAGAGTATTTGAGCATCTGAGAGCTGGATTACATTAGAGCTTCAGTCTCTAAGAGCCTGAGAACCTTAGCGAGGTCAAACCAAGTTCACGAAGCGACTGGAGCAGCACGGCATGGAGTGTACACTGGGTGAGAGCAGTGGCGCAGTCAACAGCAGCGCAACCAGCCTATCGCCTATCCTCGGGAGAAAAAATAATTAATCACAGACTCCTCTTGTGAAAGAGATTGAAGAAAATATAAAGCATGCAGCCTCGCCTTGGCTAGGGCGAGGAATTGCCAGAAAGAAAATTGATAAATCTCAGAAACTCATAAGGGTGGAACTAAATCAAATACATATGCATATATGATAAGAGAAGCTTCTATCATTATGTGCTCACTCTAATTTCCCACCCCCGATAAGTTTGCGCGAATCTCGGCAGCAGAATCAGCAATATAAATAATTTATTCGAATTTGAACTTTTCGGAGCGAATTGCCAGCTTCAATAGGCTGCGCTGGCATAGAAAGAAAAGACCTTTTTAACAGAAAAATAAATTTGACCCGATTCAGCGAATTCGCTTCTCCGCAGTTCAGTATAATCGTGCACATTCGAGCTGCGTTACCAACTGCAATGCGCGCTGTGGCCAATAAACATAGGCATTGGAAACTGCAGTTCTGAATTCAGGTGACCCATGACCCCAACTCTACCTCTCACTTAATCTACGTCTCCCTCACTCTACCTCTCTCCCACTCTACATCTCTCCTACTCTACCTCTCTCCCACTCTACCTCTCTCCCACTCTACCTCTCTCATACTCTACCTCTCTCCCACTCTACCTCTCTCCCACTCTACCTCTCTCCCACTCTACATCTCTCCCACTCTACATCTCTCCCACTCTACCTCTCTCCCACTCTACCTCTCTCCCACTCTACCTCTCTCCCACTCTACCTCTCTCCCACTCTACCTCTCTCCCACTCTACATCTCTCCCATTCTACCTCTCTCCCACTCTACCTCTCACTTAATCTACGTCTCCCTCACTCAACCTCTCTCCCACTCTACCTCTCACTTAATCTACGTCTCCCTCACTTAACATCTCTCCCACTCTACATCTCTCCCACTCTACATCTCTCCCACTCTACCTCTCTCCCACTCTACCTCTCACTTAATCTACGTCTCCCTCACTCAACATCTCTCCCACTCTACATCTCTTCCACTCTACCTCTCTCCCACTCTACATCTCTCCCACCCACTCTACCTCTCTCCCACTCTACATCTCTCCCACTCTACCTCTCTCAAACTCTAACTCTCTCCCACTCTACATCTCTCCCACTCTACATCTCTCCCACTCTACCTCTCTCCCTCTCTACCTCTCTCAAACTCTAGCTCTCTCCCACTGTACCTCTCACTCACTCTACTCTGCTTTTTTCTCAGTCTGCCTGTATTTCAATTTGCCTCTCATTTACTGTATCTCTCACTCACTCTACCTCTCACTCACTCTACCTCTCAATCTGCCTGTCTTTCAATCTACCTCTCATTCAATCTATATCCCCTTAATCTACTTCTAACTCTATAAATATGAAACTAACAGACAGAAAATATGCACAATAAAGCAATTTACCACTAGCATCCAACTCGATACTCGAATAGTAAGTCGGTCCCTGCTGCTGCTGCTGTTGTAGCTGCTGTTGCTGCATCTGCAGAATCCTATCCACCTCTTCGCGTCCATAGTTACGCCTTGGCAACGGCGGTAGCGGAGGCGGAGCAGCAGCAGCAGCAGCATTGATGGTGGATCCAGCGGCAGTCCCCAAGCCGTCGAAATCGGATGCCGCAGAGTCGTACTGATGCGGAGTAGCCCTGCTGATGCTGGCGTAAATATGCTCATGGTGATGATGATGGCCAGCTGCACTGTTGCTATGGTGCTGAGTTCGCTGAGCCTGCTGCTGCTGTCCCGGTCCCAGCGAGGTGTACAGCGGATCGGCCTCGCTGGTCAGATCGCTGTCGATGGTGTACACCGACACCGCAGTCGGCAAGCCCACCGCAGTGACCGGGGCGTCAGCTGCGCAAGCTTCAGCAGCATCAGCGGGCGCTGGCGGCGATGCTGCCGACAGAGGAAACGCCACAGGCGGCTGGTCGGGCTGGGCGGACTTCGAGTTTCGAGCCTGCTTGCGAAGCGAACCGTTGGCGAGGCGCTGGGCAAAAGCTGGCAAAGGGATGTCGGTCAGATGCCTGCGGAGCAGTCCGCAGGATGATAGCGCGCCCCTGGAGTCTGGAGGAGGGGGAGGCGGCGGCGGAAGGCGAGGCGAGGACGAAGCGGCAGAGGGTGGCAGGTCCACGGCTTCAGCGGCAGGCACTGGAGGCAGCTCGCGGTCTGTCTGGCTTCTAGTGGACAGCACCGACCTCTGGGTGTCCAGGCTGCGGGTGGGGGCGGGGCATTTTTAGTTGCTGAGGGGCGATTTTTTAGTTGCTGAGGGGCGATTCTTGAGTTGGTGAGGGGAGATTCTTGAGTTGGTGAAGGGAGATTCTTGAGTTGGTGAGGGAAGATTCTTGAGTGGTGAAGGGAGATTATTGAGTTGGTGAGGGAAGATTCTTGAGCTGGTGAGGGAAGATTCTTGAGTTGGTGAAGGGAGATTATTGAGTTGGTGAGGGAAGATTCTTGAGCTGGTGAGGGAAGATTCTTAAGTTGGTGAGACGGCGATTCTTAAGTTGGTGAGAGGGCGATTCTTAAGTTGTTGAGATGGCGATTCTTGAGTTGGTGAGAGGGCGATTCTTAAGTTGGTGAGGGGCGATTCTTAAGTTGGTGAGATGGCGATTCTTGAGTTGGTGAGAGGGCGATTCTTGAGTTGGTGAGGGGCGATTCTTAAGTTGGTGAGATGGCGATTCTTGAGTTGGTGAGAGGGCGATTCTTGAGTTGGTGAGGGGCGATTCTTAAGTTGGTGAGAGGGCGATTCTTGAGTTGGTGAGAGGGCGATTCTTTAGTTGGTGAGGGGCGATTCTTGAGTTGGTGAGAGGGCGATTCTGAAATCACTATAAAATGCAAGCGGGCCACACTGCGAAATAAAAGTGCACAAGCCAGTACGGCTGTAAAGACAGCGCAGCCACCCGTCAGAGTCGCTATAAACCGAAGCCGCATTGAAGAGTTTATCCCAAACAGTAGCAAAATTCATGTTTATTTATCCTGAAGTGTCCCCAACAGCCGTTTTATTGCGCCTCCCAGTCCCCTGTATAACTGGCCAGCTGTAGATAAGAAAATTCTGCATTCAAGCCCCCCCCCGCCTAACCAGCCTTGGGGATTTGAATGCACAAAATATCCCATTAAGTGCGGCAAACACAGCATTGACGCTAGTAAAGCCCTATGATGGCTTGGACAGACATCCAGCAGATATGAATCTATGCGGCCTATGAGGCCTGGCTGTGCTAAACAGGACTTTTACAGTATATGACATTATAAATGCAGATTTGAATACAATGCGTATGGGAAATCTTGATAAAGATTTGTGTCTTGTAAGTACGAAAGCTCCCTAATATCATAACCAAACTGTAGGTCAAAATCACAAATCGAAATACCGTGGATCAAAATCCCAAATTGAAATCCCGTGGGTCAAAATCACAAAGCGAATTCCCGTGGGTCAAAATCCCAAAGCGAATTCCCGTGGGTCAAAATCCCAAATCGAAATCCCGTGGGTCAAAATCCAAAATTGAAATCCCGTGGGTCAAAATCCCAAATCGAAATCCCGCGCTTCAAAATCCCAAATCGAAATCCCGTGCGTCAAAATCCCAAATCGAAATCCCGCGCGTCAAAATCCCAAATCGAAATCCCGTGCGTCAAAATCCCAAATCGAAATCCCGCGCGTCAAAATCCCAAATCGAAATCCCGTGGGTCGAAATCCCAAATCGAATCCCACGAAATCCCAAATTGAAATCGTGGGTCGAAATCCCTTTCAAAACCGTAGGTCCTAATCCCCAAATTTAGGATCGCGAGTCAACTCAACCAGCGGCAGCAAAGAAACGAACCTCGGCCTAACAAGCTGCTCATTGGAGTCGTCGGGATCTAGCACCGCAGCGTGGGCACCATTGGACTGTCGCTGACCCCGGTGGCCCAGCTGCACACTCGCGGACAGTCCGCTAAGCCTGGCGATGAAGCTCTCTCGGAGGCTGACCCGTTTATGAGGCTCGCCGTTGCTAGCGAGAGCGCTGTGCCGATCCCGACAGTCCACGCTGCTCAAGTCCGCATTGACGCCGTTGTCTCCGGCTTCGGTTGCGCAGCCGTGATGGACGCCGACAGACACGACGGTGCAGCGAAGATCCAGGCCGTCCAGACTGGCGGTGGTCTCGTAGATTCCCGCGCTGGCGTCCCTGCGGATGCGAGCGGCCGGGCGATTTTCCAGGTAAGTAGGGGATTAAAGGGGAATTTCTCTGATTAGCAGAGGATAAAAGGGGATCGCCCCTTTTTTCTGCAGTTAGCAATAACGACACACAAAACCGATTGTATGTCTCCAGGTGGAAACTTTTTTGCGGGGAATTTCCAGATCGATAAGGCCAAAGGCTGAGGGGAGTTTCTCAGATAATCAAAGAGACCAATGGAATTCCTCAAATATTTAAGGGTCCAGGTAAATGCCTCAGATAATTAAGGGGTCCAGGCCCCAGGGGAATTCTTCGTATAATTGAGAGGTCCAGTGGAAATCCTCAGATAATTAAAGGGTCCAGAGGAATTCCTCAGATAATAAAAGGGCTCAGTGGAATTCCTCAGATAATTAAAGGGTATAGGAGAATTCCTCAGATAATTAAGAAGTCCAGGGGAATTCCTCAGATAATAAAAGGGCTCAGTGGAATTCCTCAGATAATTAAAGGGTCTAGGAGAATTCCTCAGATAATTAAGAAGTCCAGGGGAATTCCTCAGATAATTAAAGGGCCCAGTGGAATTCCTCAGATAATTAAAGGGTCTAGGAGAATTCCTCAGATAATTAAGAAGTCCAGGGGAATTCCTCAGATAATTAAAGGGTCCAGAGGAATTCCTCAGATAATAAAAGGGCTCAGTGGAATTCCTCAGACAATTAAAGGGTCTAGGAGAATTCCTCAGATAATTAAGAAGTCCAGGGGAATTCCTCAGATAATTAAAGGGTCCAGGGGAATTCCTCAGATAATTAAAGGGCCCAGTGGAATTCCTCAGATAATTAAAGGGTCCAGAGGAATTCCTCAGATAATAAAAGGGCTCAGTGGAATTCCTCAGATAATTAAAGGGTTTAGGAGAATTCCTCAGATAATTAAGAAGTCCAGGGGAATTCCTCAGATAATTAAAGGGTCCAGGGGAATTCCTCAGATAATTAAAGGGTCCAGGGGAATTCCTCAGATAATAAAAGGGTTCAAGGGAAATCCTTAGATAATTTAAGGGTCCGGGGGAATCGGCTAGATAAAAAAGTCTCTAGGGAATTCCTATTGTACTTTTGAAATAGTTAGAATTCTTTATTACAGTTGTATAAAGGTCAATAAAATAAATTCATTCAAGCCCGATGATGAGGAACTTTAAACTTACGCATCATCCGGATCCTCTGAACTGCCCACAAGTCTAACATTGCTATCTACTGAGCCATTGGCATTGACCTCCTCAGCGCAGCAGTGACTGCCAGCAAAGCTGCCGCCGGCAGAAGCAGTGCTGCGTCTTTTAGCAGCTCTGTTGCTACTTTTTCCACTGGCAGTAGTTGTCTCTGGACTCTTGACTTTGTGAAACAATGAGCGAATCTTGATGCAAAAACATAGGCCACTCATGATGGAGAAGCTGGTGAGACTGCACAAAAGAATTATGCTTGGAAATAGTGGCAGATTTGCATCCACTGGTCTCTCATTTTCCATCATAAAGTTATGAATTTGAAGGCTATATGGTTTATGATATATAGTTAAAGTTTGTCAAAATTTGACCATGACTAGCAATATAGGCCTAAAAACACTTGCCCTGATGGTATGCATAAAACCTTGCCAAACTAGACAATGCAAGTAACAAAAAAAACAAAGGAGCAAGGCAAATGTCATGAATGTGAAATGCAGTCTATTGAATTCTGTCAGAATAAGAAAATGCAGCTTGGATTTCTTAGCTCAAGGCAAATATAAATATTTTAGAACATAAAACATAGGTTCTAGGCTTACAGGGATACCAAAATAGATTTTTGTATAAAATCCTGAACACATCCCATGTGAGCTGACAAAAACTTGCACACATATTTCTAGCAAACTTGTGCAACTCTAAAAGGTTTATGTGTGAAAAGCTTTTATCTGTTCAAAAAATGTATGATTTCTGTAACAAAGTCTGTGTGGCTTGCAGAGAGAAAAAACTTCTTAGAGCTGGCCAAGCCTAGCTCTCTCAATAAATACCAGTTTATTTTCCAGCCTGACTAGGCTGACCAATCAGCCGCTACCTCTGGTGTGCTCGCGCTCCAGAGTATGCACATGCGCGAGTACAATCCGAGAGAGAGAGAGAGAGAGAGAGAGAGACAGCCCCCCCCCATCTCCCACTCTGCACAGAAAGCGAAACGCAGTCACCACAATTTCATTATAAGATATTGAATATTACACTTGTAATTTGTTATAATAAAACAAAGAGATTGTATTTAAAAGCAAAGCCACTGAACTGAACATTACATCAACATTAAAAGATAATTATAAAACTTATCTTTAGATATTTATGTCAAGTTGCGCCCAGTAAATGATGACAAGGCCGCCTGTGGGCTTGGTTTGAGTCAAGTACAAGGTTGTATATTTGAGACAAGCAAAATATTGCAATGACAGTGAGTTACAAGGTGGTAGGTGGCGAGACCAATATATAGGCTTAAAAGACAAACAAGTAAGTGGGCTTAAAACTCAGAATCGATCACTACTGAATATTATCATGTCAAGGGGGAGAGAGAGAAAGTACGCAGAGCAGCATACACCGGAGTAGGCCGGTTCGGTTAGGTAGGCTGGCTGGCTGTTTAGAGTTACTCAATATTGGACTCAGGTGAGTCAGGTGCAGTGCAGTACATCAAAACACGCCGGCACCTCAATTTATTTAAAATTTATATAACACATCATAAAAAATAAAATTTGCATAGTTTAGAATAAAAAACTTGTACAAAAAAATTGCATGCAACTTTTGGTTCTAAAATTGCCATGCAAAGATTCTATCCTGGCAGGGAATTACTAGATTAAAGGATAGACAATAGACTAAAGCAGCAATACTTTTGCCAGTAATAACACAACTAAAATAAAGAGTATAATGAATGGACAATGACTATACAATATAATGCTAATTTCTTTGATACCAACTTTAAGTTCTCATTGCATATAGGAAAGATAAATAAGAGGGAAGATAAACATGTAACAAAACAAGAAAGGAAGATGTAACTAGAGCTAACAAAGTTCCATTTTTATCAAGACTAACTTCAACTTGTATAACTAGCACAAACTTAGAAGATTATATATGTATATTGTATGCATTGTTGTAAGAAGCTTATGTATTGTCCTATATAAGTTTTTTCTGAACATTTAGAAGTATTCATTATTTATTTCTTACACATTATAATTTTTTCTCTTAAAATTAGTCTATTTATAAGATGATATAGCCAATAATAGTCTTAAATAAAAACTACTATTAATTATAAATCCTAATAACTAGTTATAATAATTCAATCATTAATATTATCAAAATAATGAAATTAAATATTGCTTTTAAGCAGGGTTTTTTTTTGTGCGCAGAGTGTGCGTATGCACCCTAAATTTTAAAATCGCACCCTGAAATTAAAAAAGTAGGTGCGGTTTAGGTGCGGTCTTATAACCATTTTTCTTTAAAGGCTTAACCATGCTTAAGCTATTTTTTATGCACTGCCTTAAAATATGAAACAAAATAACTCTTTAAATCCTATTAAGTCATATAGGCGATATAGCCTATAGCTATAGCCTTATGTAAGATATTAAAATATACATTCCCAGTTGTCTGAAATGTGAGCAATGTGAGGGTTTCACGAGAGATATTCAGACAAAGGCTCCCTAAAACACGCCCCGCACCGGGCCCCGAACTGCTACACATTATAACATTTTTTGTCAATGGCAGTATTTGATTTGATTGGAAAAGTTAAAATAGTAATGGAATAAATATCTTTATTTATTTTTTTAAATATTATAATTTTTTATATTCTCGTTTTCATTATTAAATTATAATATTATTATTTTATTAATATTATTATTAATATCACTTATTGTTCACCGAATTTTATATTTCAAAGTAAAAAAAACTAAATTTAATAAAAACTTGAAGCTTAACAGAAAACGCATTCTGAAGTGTCTTTAGTTATAGTCCAATTTGTTTTAATGTGTAGCGCTGCAGGGCGGTGCGGGGCGTGTTTTAGGGAGACCCATTCAGACAGACATTCGAAACAATCGTCTTTAACTTTAAACAAAATTGACCCACTTCAACCATCTTTTTGGCAAATACTTACGCAAGTGTTGGGCGTCGAATAAGCTTTAATTTATTAACTGAAGTAAAAATCCTTCTGACATACATTGATTTAAAAATTGCTCAGCAACACTAGCTCTGATTAGAAATCGCTTTACTGTTGACTAAAATTGTTTTGATCGTAGCAGCCTAAAAGCAGATACTGGATTTAAAAATGCTTCAATTTACTCTATACGCATGTCTCAGCTTTAAAATGACACCTCAGGCGTCGCAAAAGACAGCTTTGATGCTGAGATATTCGACACTAAACATGCATTGCTTTGCGCAATCTCACATTCAGAAATTTCACTGATTTTTTGTCGATATTTGTGCAGTTGCCATGTCCTTGTTTTTCATCAGAATCTTGTCAAATTCTAGTCATGTCTATACACATGTCTCAGCTTTAAAATGACACCTCAGGCATTGCAAAAGACAGCTTTGATGCTGAGATATTCGACACTAAACATTGCTTTGCTCAAACTCACATTCGGAAACTTCACTGATTTTTATTCAATATTTGTTCAGATGCTTGTCTACTTCTCCATTTATTAACCATCGCATGGAGCCTTGCTAACGTACAAGTGTATGTAGTTACAGTAAATGGGGTTTTTGTGACTCACTTAAACTTGTTTACGCATTTTGCAGCTATTCGCTGCCTTTCATTGGAGTGATTCATGGAGTCCAGTTGATAAATTTCCACAAATTGGACTGCTTCTACGTCAGATCTCAACATTTGGAACCGTCCTTGAACTATTTCAGAGTTAAGTGAGCTAATGGCATCAAATGGAAGGCTAGTGCTCGTACTTGTAAGCGAAGCAGGTTCACAATTGAAATGGTTGTATTCATGGCCATGGGATCTAAACTGATCTGTTTTACTTTCACGATCGATTTGGTCTCAGAAGGAGCAGCAGTTGATGGACTGAGGTGAGAAGAAGATGTGTCACGATTTGAGCTGTTTTTAGAAAATATCTTTATCCAATTAAATATTTTCATGCGGCTCCTTAGGTTGTTCCGAATTCCGAGTCTAGAAGTCAAGACAGAAAAAAAGTTAAGAACTGCTACTGTAGTCCGTAGGGATTGGAAAGCTTAGCAGTACATTAGAAATCGCCTGTTCAATCTAAAAAGTTTGAAGTACATATAGCTATTGGGTTGCAACAACAGTAGAAAAAATTCTTCCTTTTTATTTTATTCCCACCGCTTACCTCATTCCAATTTGGATAGCAGAATTGCCACGCAAAAAAGTAAAAACATAACAATAAACTATTTGCTTCATATTAATTGCCACTGACTGCTAATAAACGCGACGTCAATTTCTCTCAATAACAGTTGGAACATGTTTCTCGTACACTCGTATATTTATTTGAACCGCAAAGCGGTGAAAAAGTCATGATTGGTTGCCATATGTACAAATGTACACTCACAGACTCACTGACTCAGGTACAATCTATGCAATATAAAGGCAGGAATCATTAAAAATCAAATACTTAAGACAGTTTAAGAGAAGTCCAGGTTTAAACTGGACATGACTAGAATTTGACAAGTTTCTGATGAAAAACAAGGACACGGCAGCTGCACAAATATCGACAAAAAATCAGTGAAATTTCTGAATGTGAGATTGCGCAAAGCAATGCATGTTTAGTGTCGAACATCCCAGCATCAAAGCTGTCTTTTGCGACGCCTGAGGTGTCATTTTAAAGCTGAGACATGCGTATAGAGTAAATTGAAGCATTTTTAAATCCAGTATCTGCTTTTAGGCTGCTACGATCAAAACAATTTTAGTCAACAGTAAAGCGATTTCTAATCAGAGCTAGTGTTGCTAAGCAATTTTTAAATCAATGTATGTCAGAAGGATTTTTACTTCAGTTAATAAATTAAAGCTTATTCGACGCCCAACACTTGCGTAAGTATTTGCCAAAAAGATGGTTGAAGTGGGTCAATTTTGTTTAAAGTTAAAGACGATCGTTTCGAATGTCTGTCTGAATATCTCTTGTGAAACCCTCACATTCTAAACAAGACTCAAGAGAAATTGCACTCTGAGCCTTAAAATCGCACCTTGAAATTTGGCACAAGGTGCGATTTCGCACCTTATCTCTGGCGAAAAAAAAAACCCAGCTTTTAAGACATATCATAGAAAATTCTTTCTAGTCCTATTATTACATTGTAGACTATAATTTACTGCCTAATACTACTATAGATCAAATTATATATTAGCCTATATTAAATTAATTATAAGAAGATATAGGCTAATATAAAATAACAAGATTTTAGACAGTACTGGTTTACAAATCTGTTTAAAACAGCACAGTGTTAAGGCTTGGAGGAATTGCTTTCTAATGAATGCTATGAATCTTAGGAATTGCTAAGTCTTGACACTTGGCTTGGCCTTAGATGTCAAGGCTTACGGAGGGTTTACTAGGAGGTCAAGTTAGATAGGGGAATCGCTGAGATGTCCAGGCTGAGAGGTCAAAAGCTACAAGTAGCTTATTTAAAAAATATTGCATTTTTTGTTGGCTCTCAACAAGGGCGCTGATTGCTAGTTACATTACATACACGATATACTATTGCCTTGGCATTGTGAAGAAATGAATTTTACTAATTACATATTAAAAATAAATATATGTAGTGCTTAGTGCTATTTTTTTCTTTTAAAATGGTGACAAACAGGTACGCAAGAACTTAATTTCTATGCTCGGAATTAACCTTAGCTTCGCGACTAAAACAGAAAAACTTTGAACTTCAGTCTGATGCTTATGAGTTTATGTAAGATACTTAATTGCTTAGACAGATTCGTATAAAATTTGTGTGACTAACTACAATGAATCATACCATATAAGATTGAATAAAAAAGGGTTGAAAGGTTGATTAATTATTAAATTGAAAGGGTTAGTTCAAGGATGTCAATGAAAATCATTACAGATATCTTGGAAATAGTGTAAATTTATTTAATTTAAAAATTGTACCAAGTTTGTATTGGCGCGGTAATGCGGCTCAACAAAAATGCTTACTAAAGCTTTACAAATTTAAACAAAGCTTTAAATTACTGTTTTCTAACTTATTTTTTTTTATTTTTACAACCTAAAGTAAAAAAATCAGACTAAAGTATTGACTGTCTTGAATTTTCCGGAATTTATAGCATAGGTTCGATTAGTATCGGTCGTGCTTTAACTATAAACAAAGGATTTACGAACGTACTTAAGGCAGTGTTTCAAAATAAAACATTTTTATAGGTTTTGCACAAGTTTGTTACATAACATGTCAATCTTTTCCCAATAATTGTTGGTCGACACGGCAATATACTAGAACGCAGTAGTAATTTCGTGTATGAACAGATTTTGTTTCGTTTCATGAATATGCAAATACGAGCGTAACTTCTAAAATAGAGTGCAGTCGTCCTTGAGCTATCAAAATGTTGATATTGTGGATGTCGACGCGTGTATATGTACATTTACAAATATCAGGCGCGTCGCCACCGCAGAGGGTGACAATTGCCCCCATCCAGTAAAAACTACATGTATGGGGAGGCATTAATGCCTTTTAGCACTATTTAGCACTCATTTTGGCGCCGCAAGCACTCAATTTTAGCGCCGCAGGCAATCTTTTTCGCACCGCAGCAAAAAGGCGCTATATTTGGATGTAGGAATTTAGTCATGTACATGTACATGTTGAATTCTTGGTTATCCCCCATCATAAAATCCATGGCGACGCCCCTGATAAGAAATATTTTAGTCACTTACTGCGTAGTACGGTCACTGCATACTATCGGCGGTACAATACATGTACGTACATGCAAGTTTACATATTTACATTACAATTGTAATTTAATTTTCTAAACGCAGAGCGTACATGTAATACAGACTCCCCTGATTGCAACGCCGTTACAACAGTATAGTAGTAAAAGTGAAGTTCCCACACTACAGTACCGCTATATTAGGTACCTACCATTTTTTTCGTTTTTCTTATTCGTTAGTAATAGCCGAGTTCTAAAAATAGCGACATTAAAAAGAATTCTAAAAATAGCTACAGCTGGAGTCTTGCAATGGAATTACCGCATCTATAGAAAATGACGCGATGAAGTGTTCATGCAGTGTGTTGCACAAGGTTGTGATGGATGAAACGCAACACAAATCGAAACTTCTCGCATTAGTACTTGTATAATAAAACTTCTAGCGATTTTTTAGCCTAAAGATTCATCTTTCAAATAATTAAGAATACAGCACTAATATACTAAAATTTTAAGGTGAGCATAAAGCTCAAATACTACATAGCGGAAAGTATAAAAACACTATCCAATAAGACGAATAAGCAAACATAAATTTCTTTAGTAAACTTAAAATTTCCCAGGCGGCAATTTATATTAAAAACACATTGCGCCTTTCTCGGTTCACCCGCACTTATATTTTGCTTCAGTGTTGGCGAATTCACACACTTGGAGGCAAATAAAATTAAATAAAAGTTGTCCAGTTTCTTTCTACTCACGTTGTTTACCGATTATTGTTTAGGAAAAGACAGGCACATGGTCAGGCAGGCAGACAGACAGACAGGAAAAATTAAAATTTCTTTTAGTGAAGGTGATTCGTACTACATACGAACCTGTAACAGAGACCAACGTTATTCAATCGAATGATAAGCCATTTACCCTTTCACACAAAACAATTACATTTTGCATCGTTGCCCTACAGTACTTTGGTAACAATTCTAGCTTAAATAGAAATTATAACTGATTATTAAGTTTCATTTTTGTTATATGTAACAAAATTTCAAAGTACGAATACCTGATGGATTTACGTATTCTAGATCTGACAATTGACACAATAAATCAAAGCAAGAGATGAATAAATAAAGAAGGACATGTGCGCGAATCATAAAAATGAGTGATTTATGTGTGTCTTGAAGGGGGCTTACATGGGGGTCTAACACCGAATCTTATCTGACATAAGTCAAATTGAAGTTGGACTTACGTTAGATAATAACTAATTACAGTACACTCTGTATTGTTACTAGTATACACATATCTAACGATTATAATTGGTAAGTCAGTGCCTAACACTCAGACAGACGTTTACACAGACAACTTTACATCCAACGACAGCAGACTCTGCACTCTGCAGCCTTATAAACGGAGATATGTAGAAATATACAATAGTTACTTTATAGCAAAGCACATCCAGAATCAACTGACACGCTTGCTATAAGATTGATAAACAGAACACACACACAGATGATGTGAAAAATAACAAAATTTAAATATAGATAAGATCAGTGAGTGCTTGTTAGGTGCGGTATGAGACAAAATGGGAGGTTAAAATCTGTAAACCTCATTCTTCTGTAACAGCAATCATTTTGAGTTTGTGGCTTTGGTACACGCAATTATCTAACACTATTTTAACTGCCAAAGTCTTGAGTAAGCAGCCCACTGAAGACTGCAGAGTGCAGAGTCGGCAGTGGACACTGTACATAGACAGCACACATTCATATCACAGCAATCAGCACACACACACTAACAATTTACACAGGCTGACTGTGACGCTGCGCTAGCAACGTGCAATTGCAGTTTTGGCCGGTTAGCCACCGCCTGCAGCACCCGATCGTCTGGCGAGGGAGTGTCAAACTGGAAGCGGGAAACAGGCGCCGCCCGCTTGGGATGGTACAAACCCTGCTGCGATTGGGCAGGCACTAAGCACTCGGCCAGGTGTACAGCTAGCTGATGGCACAGTACAGGATTAACTCCGCCACGCCTGTGCCGGTCTGCTTGAGCAGTCACAGCCAGACACTTAGCGCTAGGCTCAGATTTAAATTGCAGTTGAGCAGAATCGACAGGTTGATCAGTGAGAATCAAGCGACTCTGCGCCATTGCGGACAGATTCTGGTCATCCGATGGCAGCTCTGGGGATGCTGGCTCAACTTCACGCTGCTGCTTCTCCACCCTCTCTGGCAGAACTTGTTCTTGCTTTTTCTGCTTTTCTAGATTAAGCTGGCCGCATTGCTCAATGAGCGGCGGTGCAGTTGGCAGGCGACTGCCCAGAGCAGATGGCGGTTTCGGCAGGCTGGTAGCAATCGAAATGGCAGATTTGCCAACCTGGCGAGAGCGCACAGTCTGCTGCGCTTTGAGCAGCTGTTGCTGAGGAAATGCCCTTGGCGAGGCGGCTGGCCGGGCGTTCTGCATCCGGCTGCGGATCGCGTCCGACTGGCGACTGCGCGCCTTGGTGCTGGCCTGCCGAGCCATCATCAGCATGTTGTCAGTCATTCTGCCAATAGATTAACTATGACTCTATTGTCTATTTTAAAGTTAGACAAAAGCTAATTCTGAAACAATGGCAGCAGTGGACAAACGAATCAAGCATCGGTGTGCAGGTGATAAGCATGTTACAATATTGCTGCACCAAAATGCAGAATTTAACACAGCAACTGACACCCTGGCTATAGGCAAGATTTTCCCAGCAGCAATTTTATTGTTTGCCGTCTTCTTGCTTTTGGCTTTAACCTTTAAGCTAAGCTTGCTACCCGGAAACTCTTACAATAAACCATAGACTAAAGGGAACAATAATCAATACAGAATGCGCTATCCCAACCATAGACTAAAGGGAACAATAATCAATACAGAATGCGCTATCCCAACCATAGACTAAAGGGAACAATAATCAATATAGAATGCGCTATCCCAACCATAGACTAAAGGGAACAATAATCAATACAGATTGCGCTATCCCAACCATAGACTAAAGGGAACAATAATCAATACAGAATGTGCTATCCCAACCATAGACTAAAGGGAACAATAATCAATACAGAATGTGCTATCCCAACCATAGACTAAAGGGAACAATACTCAATACAGATTGCGCTATCCCAACCATAGACTAAAGGGAACAATACTCAATACAGATTGCGCTATCCCAACCATAGACTAAAGGGAACAATACTCAATACAGATTGCGCTATCCCAACCATAGACTAAAGGGAACAATACTCAATACAGATTGCGCTATCCCAACCATAGACTAAAGGGAACAATACTCAATACAGATTGCGCTATCCCAACCATAGACTAAAGGGAGCAATACTCAATACAGATTGCGCTATCCCAACCATAGACTAAAGGGAGCAATACTCAATACAGATTGCGATATCCCAACCATAGACTAAAGGGAACCAACATATATTGTTTCTGTAAATCTCTTGTTGAACTTCCACAGCAAAACACGTGGCTTTGGTGGCAAAAAAGTTTTGTAAAATATTTCTACTATCAAAAAGAAACATAGATAAAAGCACAAACAGCCCGAGTTAGACTCGAAATGGAAAGGACCTATGGAACACCTCTCGTACTATTAAGAAATGCAAAAACGATATTACTAAACTAAAACATGACCGAAGTTACTCAGACTCCTAATAGTTAGCTATCTGAGCCCTAATTATTTATAACAGTTACAAACTTCAAAGCAGAAAGCAACAAGAAAACACGAGTCCAGGACCTACAACAAGCAATACTTTATTTTCCTGTAAAAAAGAAGAGAGAACCGCAAAACAAGCAAAAAAGCTACAAAGCACACTTTTGAACAAATATTTCAGCAGAAACGTTACGAAAAAAACTGCATCAAGAACCGATCAAATAAAAGAAGTTGTCAAATAAACAATGAGCGATAACTGTGTGCATCAGCGATCCAGCTATTAAAATGCACAAAATCTAACAGTGTGCTCTGGTGAATACATGTACGAATCGCAGTTTATAATACACGATACGCACACTGGAAGCCCATGTCAATGAGGTTGTTGGCACACTTGGCCATAGTCATAAATTATATATTCTTGTTATAACAGTGAAGCTAGCACTAAACTCGATAATGTAATGGAATAAATAATTGTAAATACAAGATCAGCTCACAGCCATACAAAAAACATGAAATTATAAATTCAATACGCAAACACATGCATAGGAATAATCATATTGCGCTTGAAGTTGTGTTTAGAATTTGCGGGAAAAGGCCTATAAAAATGCTAAGCAGCTTATTAATAAACTAAAGGAATGTTAGCTGACAATAAATAGCATTCCAAACTACTAAGAAACAGAATGCCTTAGTTGCAATAGAACCAGAATTGTGAAGGACATCATTTACAATGGGTCACGGACATCTAATATTCTGTAAAAATATATACAATTGTTCTGCAGTACAGATTTAATCTCTAGCTTTTCTATTTACATTGCATAGAGCAGCCAACTTGCTAAAGAAACAAATAATCAACTCAGAACCAAATTTTCCTGCACACCAAAGTCCCCAAATGTGGAGCCTCGCGCACGGAATCGTACCAGGGGTTGTGGCGAGCTGCTCTGACTCCAGACTGAACCACCATCAAGGCCACACGCATCGCACGCATCATCCGCGCCTCAAACTTCTTCCTTATGCGACGTGAGTCTAGCAGCACCTTTACTCGGCATCAACGGGAGTCGAGTCCGCGACCTGCCAACAACGCCGCCGCGAGTTGCAGACGACGCAGCCGACGGCGACGCGCGCAGCGTGTGGAAGATGCTCGGCGCTGACGCGCCCGACGATCGCCTGGTGGACAGCAGGCGGTCCCTGGCGCCAGCGGCAGTAGCAGCAGCATTGCTTGGCGCGGCCACAGCCTGCAAAGAGAACACAGACGGGAACGGAGTCTCCTGCGGCGTGGGCAGCCGATCCGTCGACGACATGACGGGAAAATAGACGGGCTCGCGAGGCGGCCCGCTGGTCAAACTGCTGGCCATAGAGCCTCCAGTCAGCAGCATCGCCGAGCTGTCAATCTGACGCTGCTTGTAGGCGGCGGGCGAGCCACCGGACAGGAGCAGGGACGCATTCTGAACAAGCTCCCGGCTGCAATGAGTCGCAAGCGAGACCGATCTACTGCCTGTGTCTATTTTTAGCATCACACATACAAAAAAGGTGCTTTGCCGCCCAGCAAGTCCCAGTACGCCCTATAATATGCATAATCACACTGAACTCTTCACCCGCCCTCGCTCTTTCCTAGCCCGCAATCTAAACAATGAATCAAGCAGTGTACAATAATAATTAATGCTTTAGCATAGCAATTCTATATGGAATATGAGGGCTAGTTGACTGAGCACAAAACTGAATACATAAGTAACTGAGGTATATCAGTCTTTTCTTGTCGGGCTGTAAAAAACTTCTACTAAGAGTCTCATTGTATAACATTACCCGGACACAATTGCAATTACATAATTTGGACCTTTATTCTAACAGCTTGTTACTAAAACGCTCTAGCCTCATTTTTGACTCTCGTCTAAATTTCCTTCGAAATCCCGCAGGTCAAAATCCCATTCGAAATCCCATCGTCCAAAATCCCAATTCGAAATCCCATCGTCCAAAATCCCAATTCGAATTCCCATAGTTAAAAATCCCAATTCAAAATTCCATAGTTAAAAATCCCAATTCGAATTCCCATAGTTAAAAATCCCAATTCAAAATTCCATAGTTAAAAATCCCAATTCGAAATCCCATAGTTAAAAATCCCAATTCGAAATCCCATAGTTAAAAATCCCAATTCAAAATTCCATAGTTAAAAATCCCAATTCGAATTCCCATAGTTAAAAATCCCAATTCAAAATTCCATAGTTAAAAATCCCAATTCGAATTCCCATAGTTAAAAATCCCAATTCAAAATTCCATAGTTAAAAATCCCAATTCGAAATCCCATAGTTAAAAATCCCAATTCGAAATCCCATAGTTAAAAATCCCAATTCGAAATCCCGTAGGTCAAAATCCAAATTCGAAATCCCGTCCCATCGGATAATTTTACCCAAACACAATTGCAGTTACATAGTTTTGACCATTATTCCAACAGCTTGTTACTAAAACGCTCTAGCCTCATTTTGACTCTCCTTTAAATTTCTATCGAAATCAATCATTAAACCGATTAAACTGTAAAACTCACGGAGGCGGCCGCAGACTGCCCTGCTGGCTGTAGTCGGTGGCCCAGGACGCTGCCGTGTTGCCGGAGCCAGTAGCCCCAGCGCCGTGGATGTAGCGCAGGTTGGCCGCCAACTGCTTCCTTCGGCGCCGCTCTGCCGACGCGGCACCAAATGGCAGCGCTCCAACTAGGCGCATGCGGCGGCGCTGGCGCCTGGCGCCATCACTGGCTACGGCGTCGCCTTCGATTGAGTCCGGCCGCTCCGCGCTGGCTTTCACCTGGCAAGCGAGAGCGAAGCTGGGGTCAGACAGCTGCAGCGATGCCAACTGGTCTGAGAGGTTGGCCCAGCAACTGAGGATCTGGGAGGTTGGCCCAGCAACTGAGGATCTGGGAGGTTGGCCCAGCAACTGAGGATCTGGGAGGCTGGCCTGACAACTGAGGATCTGGGAGGCTGGCCTGACAACTGAGGATCTGGGAGGCTGGTGGTTCAGTAACTGAGGATCTGGGAGGCTGGCCCAGCAACTGAGGATCTGGAAGGCTGGTCCAGCAACTGGGGATCTGGGAGGCTGGCCCAGCAACTGGGGATCTGGGAGGCTGGCCCAGCAAATGGGGATCTGGAAGGCTGGCTCAGGAACTGACACTCTGGGAGCCTGGCCCAGCAACTGGGCATCTGGGAGGCTGGCCGACAACTGAGGGTCTAACGTGAGAAAGAGGCAGACTCCTAGCTAAATAATGAAGCGAGTGTACGCAAGAATCCAACAAGATGAAGCACAGAAATCGATTAAAACAACAGTGCAATATATGCTAGCTGGCTTGCAGTTTGCACAGCTCCCTCACCCTATGCCGCACATAGTCAAACGCGCCTTTGCCAATCAGAATGACGCCTGCGCACACGATAATCGGTCCAATCCACACGGGACCGTGGTGCCCGAAGCCGGTTGCTAACAGGGTCACAATGCCCACTCCGCACAGAATCCCGCCAATCAGCAGGTAGAACCTGCCAGCCTCTGACCACCGAATTCCGCAGCACAATGAGCCCAGCACGTTTGCCAGGGGACAATTAGATCCACCCCTGTGACTTTCACTATGGTAATTATAAGAATATTTGGTAGATAAAGTGGCCACAGGGCCCCTGGACGAATGAGCAGACGATGGTTGGCGCTTGACAAGCAGGAGAGAGGCGGTCTGGGCTGGGTACACTGGCTGCGCCACTTTTGGCTGGAACTGCCTGTAGCTGCCAGTGCCAGTGAAACAGGCGCCTGCAACTGGAGCAACTGGAGCCACAGTGGTGGCTGGCACAGGCTGTCGCCTTGCAGGTGGCAGGGCCTCGCGCATCTCTCAGCAGCTCAGCCAAGCCTCTGAATTAGATATCAATAAATGAGCTTTATATTTGAGTAATTTTTATAATACTTATATGATCTGTTTCCTAGGTTTTTTTGCTAGTATCAATATCAATATGCAAAATTGCATCCAAGGTCTGAATTTGAGGATGCAATTTTGATAAGATGCTATAGCAATTCCCTGTTGCAGTCAATGGCCATTATTGTGAATAGCAATAGGATATAGCATCCCTATTGCACAAAAAGCAAACCTAGTCTATTTCTCTATTTACTCAATCTAACCAAATGTATTAAATGAAAATACAATGATTGCTAGTCAATTGCAGCCCTATTGGAATGAATGAGAATGTGGGTAGAATCCTGCATAAATAAGAAAATCAATTGGCCTACTTACATATACAATTTGCATATAAAATAAATTTTACAATATAAAACAAAAAGTACAATTAATAGAAAGAAATTTTATAATATTTTTTCCACTTTGGAAGTGACAATTATTCAATGTAATGAACTTTGAACATATTTATTAATAAATACACTATACTTTACTGTAGAAAAAGGTCATTACTCACTAGATGCTTGTCTGCTTTTATTGTATTGTATATATATATTTATTTTATTTAAAAAAATGTCATTAGATTAAAGTTATATAATTTAGAAAAGAGATTTTTTACAGTGCAAAAAACAAATATGGCCAATAAATGCTTTCTTAATGTTTGCTCTACTTTTATACATGTTTTTGGCTTTTGCAATGTTAATAACACTGCTCTTGTGTTTTACATAATCCCTATAGGAAAAAGCTGTAAAACCGTGGACGGTGTCCGGCGCACTTTTGAAATTTTTCTAAAGCGCAGCGCGCGCACAGGCGCAGCGCCTGCGCGCGCTGCCCTTTCTTACTGGCTGCTGCTCTAGCAAATACATATACATGGAAATGGGTATAATACCTCTGTTGAAGGGGCTTATACACTCGTAATTTATTAAGCTTAGAGATGTTCCGAAAATTCAATTTCAATTTTCCAAAATTTGAAATTTTTTAGAGCGAATTTCAATTTCGAAATAAAATTTAGAAGTGAAAATTTTGGTAGTGTCTAAAAAGTCGCTAAAAATAAACTACTTTCTACTACATATACATGTATTACTTTTTGCTTAAGCAGTAAATTGAAAGTAAAAAAGTGAGTGTTGATCATACTAAACTTTGTTTTTCTGAATTATGATTTCGGGAAATTTCAATTTTGATTTTGGAAAGTTAGCGAATTTTGATTTCGACGAAACTGCAGATCTTTCGGAAAATCTCTAATAATCCTAAAGCGCGATAAAATAGTTTGACTCTTTTCTAAAGCGCGCATCCGCGGGTTTTTAACATTTATTCCAATAGGGTACATAATTGCTAGTTTATTGATTTGTTTTGAAATTTTTTTATTTGTAATATTTAAACAAATTTTGCAGTTTGTTTTGAAGTACCAAGTTTATATCTTGAATCAAAATACTTTATTTCTAAGAATTTCTATCAAAACTATGGCTATAGGAATATAGTAATATCCATAGTTTAGAAAGTGACATATATGCCAGGATTTCCTAGCATACAATAACTAATAAGAGTTTTACCATTTTTCAGCGTAAAGTTAGAATTATATCCTGGTATACATGACATAGTAGATACATTGTGTCAAATGACAATTTTTGTATTGGCGCACAAACCTGGCATACAAATGAGGTCTCATGATTTTTTTCTGGCATTAAACCTATAGCATATACTATTACACAATCTAAACTATAGGATAATATTAGAGTTTCTACAGAATACAAAGAATTGGAATAGGCTAGTTTTGCTTATAGCTATGACATATAGACCCAAAATATATAAAGAATAATAAGAGTAATAAAAAATATAATTATTATAAAAATTTAAAGCCTTTTGGTTTTTGCAATGAACAAAAAATTAAATTAATAGTACACTAAGCTTATAATTGTAAACAAATATTTAAAATATATACAATTAAAGTTTTGTTTATTATACTAGGCTAAATTAAATTCAAATTTGAACAAAAAAACATTATGAAACTTCTAATTCAATAATCTTTGTTTATGGCTTAAGATGCTAAGCCTAGTCAAATCATCATATTCCATTTTGTCATTAGCCTAAATTGCAAGCAAGCTTATTGCCTTGATTCTATGTTCCTATGTTATGACAAAGTGACTAAAAGCAAAGTAGCCTTATTAAGTGATATAATAAAGTGACCAAATATTTTAATAATAACTAATACTCTATAAGCTTGGATAGGCCTATTCTATTCCCTGGCTAGGCCTCTTTTATGCTTTATATCAACAAATCAATAAATGGTTAATGATACATTTACTATAATCAAGGTGGCCTTTTTGCTTGAAAATTCCAGTGTGCAGTAGCCCTTCATGGTTTAATTGGCATATATGTTTGGAATGCTTAAATTGCATTTGGCATACAAAAAAGTGATATACAAAGCTACTTTAAAAAATGCAAGTATCTTCTGGTTTTTGTAACAAAACATAAAACATTTCAAAGAAAAGGGTTATAGAAAAAAGATAACAAGAATGCAAATGAAAAGAAAAAATATTAATACAATAAAAAATATAATGCTATTTTAAATAATTCAAGTACTAAGACTTCTTGTAACAACAAATTATTGTAAAGGAGAAATAAACACAACAATTAATTTGTTATAATAGTAAATGCTAATGTCAAATGGAAAAATAGAAAAAAGGTCTTTTATTGTCATAGTGCCATAGTTAGGAAGGTGGCCTCAGCACAGTGAGAAAGTCTCAGCGCACATTGGCACACAAGCGCGGTGTACACACTCCATAGTCTTACCAGTAATGCAAATTAACAATTTTACATAAAATAAAGGAGATTTGTATAGTCTAGAAAGTCAGTGATAGACTTTTTGCATCTTTAAAATTAACAGTAAATAAAATTAGTATAAATTATTGCTAAGAATGTCAATTTTGCATTACTTTATTTGAAGGTATAATTTAAGTTTGTTTAAAATGAAAATATGCGTAATATTTTAAAAAGACTTTTTGTATGAAGGTCTTTCTTAGAAAACTCTACTCATGAAGAGTGGCACCAGACAGCGCACAGACAGCACACAAATGGCACATAGACGACGCATAGACAGTGCACAAATTGTCCCAAAAAATTATTCCTGCGCACACTGTGCCACCTTGACTATGGTCGCAATGCAAAGTAAAGTTGCATAGGGGGGCCTAGCCCTAATTATTTTATTTTGGCATACATGATAATCACATTTCTAATTTTTGGCGTACTTAGCATACATAGGGACCTCTTCCCAAATTTAATTCCAGCATGTACACGCCACTTTCCTAACTATGGTGTATGGTATATTTGCAGCATTGCAACACTAAAAAAACACAAAAAACTTGGACATTATAGTACACTTTGCTAATGTTACGAGAAATAATATCACTGTTCAATCGTCATGTCACTGAAAATAAATTTTTAAAAATAGATTTAAAGATTTTTATCAAATCTATTGGTATATATTACAGATTTAAAGATTTTTATAGAATACAGCCTGTAAAGGTTTATATTACAGTTTTGAAAAAAACTACTGAAAAAATGAAAACTACAGAGAGAAAAAAATGACTCCTTCAACATTTACCAACTTCACTTCTCATTAAAAAAGTTGTTTCTAAGGAATGACTAAATAATATATATTGAGCAATGAATTAGATTAGAATACGAAGATACCAAATAATCTTTTATTTACTCATTTTGTAAATTGCAACAGGAAACATAATTTCAAGTAGCAGAGTATCTAGCCATTTAAAATAGTATTTAATACTTTTATATTTTATAATTACAACGCTAAACATGATTTTAAAATTTTTTCCCATCACATTTAACATAAAACTAAGTGAATTTTGTTTTAACTGTTTTAACTACACCTGACGGGTTTAAATTGCTTAGAATAAAATATATCCTTGAACATATAAATCAAAGGGTATTATTGGGACGCTAGCAGAAGCATCGCCACAGAAAACAGGAGGGCATGTCCCCTAGTAAAAACTACAAAGTACAGCAATGCATGTTGATATCTACACGTACATGCATGTACGTGCCTGTATATATTATACATGCATATATTATAGGGTTTGCAATTTGTACATGTAACAAATTACGTACGTGCGTACTACTACGCCTTTCCGCTGCGTCCTTGGGACAGTGCAGCTCAGTCAAAGACATCAAAGGTTGCTCTCCAAGCGTTAAGAACTTTTTCGAAATATCTTTCATTAAGGTATACGCGCTGAGGAGGCACCCAACATGGACCACGGCGCACATCGTCGCAGTTCCTAAGAAGCCGTAGGCACCACGAGGCTTGAGGAGCATCGAGATATCTGCCTTCAGTCCTGCGCTGCGAAGTTGTTCAACCGGATGCTGTTATCGCGGTTGCAGCCTAGCCGCAGAACGGCTTCCGGCCCCATCGCGGCACAGTGACGCAGATACTGGGCCAGCTCTTCGGCGAGTTATAGAGGAAGCACGGATGCGGCAGTCGATCCTGATTGTTATCTTCATAGATTTCAAGAAAACATTCTACTCGGTGGTCAGGTCCGTGCTCTCAAACGCGCTCGCTCCGTGCGTACAACGTGCCAGAGCAGCTGAAATTTCCGCCATCCAATTGCGATGTACCACGATACGAAAGCTGCTCTTTTAACACCGGACGGCCTATCGGAATTTTTTGAGACATTCTCCGTGGTGCCTCAGGGAGATACGCTTGCACCGTTCCTGTTCGCTCTGGTGCTTGACTGGTACGTGCTGCACACACGTACGGATCGCTCTTCCTATTACGACGACGGCTTTCCCGGGCTGCCAAATAACGTTGCTCCAACAAAAGATTTTTATACTAGAGGTAAAGTACAAAATAGCCGTTGTAAAAACGTTAAAAAACGTTGGTCCACAATGAAATGTATTATACTCTAAAAGTTCCAACTCTCCCACTAACAGTACCAGCTAAAAAACATGTGCAGCAAACCTATAAAAAGTTGCGAATACGATACAAATTTAACACGAAGCTACTATACTACATTCAAGTGTCCGTCCATTTGACGGCTGTATCTCAGTAGCCTGATCGAGACATGCTAATTTTCAACATTTTTAGATTGGTCTAGTCGGTGTCTAGAGCAGAAAGAATCATGTCTCTATCTCAATCAGCATTCGAGATATCCAAAGGCGGCGATTCCGCTAATTCTAATGCATTCTAAATGGAAAAATCATTGAAAATCAATCAGGACGACTTGCCAAGCTCTATAAGTAGTCAATCAAAGACCTGAGTAGTAATCAGAGACCTGATTTGCAGCAGTAGATGTTTAGATTGGTCTTTTGGGCCGTAAAATTATATTCTTAAAAATGAATAACATGGAATTTTCTGGAAAACTGTTTTCGCAATTGTGAAAAATATACATATACCAGCTACTACAATTTTTCATGAGGAAATATTCGAGGAGATACCGAAAAAATAAGATGTCAAAACGACCCACATTGTTGTGATTTATTTTATTGCTGAATTCAATGCGCTGATGCAGTAACGAGTACCTTTATAAAATTTCGCACTCCCCGCCATGGCTAATGATCGAGCTTGATGCAGGGATGATCGCTCTTTCTCCAGGGGCGTAAGGGGGGAGAAGGGGTGGAATTTTTTATTGCCTTTGTATTTTGCTTCCATCGCTAATTAACATCGGAGACGGATTTATGGCTCTGTCTTCCTGACGTGAATCCTGACGAGCCTGCCTTTCTCTGCTATTTTTAATTCTATGACAGGCGGAGAAGCATGGAGTAAGAAAAAAAGATATAATATAGCATAGAATGCGCATCATAAAGCCATTATCTTATACAGTAGGGGCCCTGGGAAGAGGCAAAACACCCGCAGAATCGCAGGAAATCTAACACAATCTAACATTATAGCTCATTAATTTTTTTCGTCTCCCATTCCCCTCCCATAGAATTCTAGATAACTAACTGGAAGAGAAGGCTCACTTTTTAGTGGGTCGAAAGCGGACACAACCGGGCCGAGTCATTTTAGTTTGTTTAAACGGCCTGCCTTTCCCTATCTCAGTCCCACTGACTAAGCGGGGTTTGAGGTGGGCAGGCTCTTCACAAGGCTTGGAAGTTTTTTTGTCCTAGACAGGAGAAAAACCCTTCGGAGGGGAAGGAAGATCCCCGGTAAATCAGTGCTGTTTCTGTGTCTGTGATGCACACGGGGTAACAGGCCCCCCCACTTGAAAGCTGAACGCATGCACATTGGGTGTACATCTGCTCGCATGCTTTTGAGGATGCCTTCTCCACTTCACCCTAAATGAAAAATTTATAAAGATTCGATATGATACATGCTATATCAGAGACTATAGTCAGAGAAAAAGAATGGTTTATAAATACGCAGCTTACAACTACAGGTCTGGATCTGGATATGCAACTACAAATAAAACTCCAGCGGTTCAATCTTCAGGAGCAGAAAGCAGAATATTTTCTCATGTGCTTCCTTTGCATGATTTTCAACTATTTGAAAAATGGTCGCAACAAATTTGAAGGGTAAACTACCAACCCAGGACAGAATCTCAACTGTTGCACTTTATTGCCACCGATTTTCACACAACGTCACAAGATTCTTAGTGAGCGCAGGAGAAACAGCGACACTCTGAATAAGGAATGATGGTGTGCCGGTGTGCCCTCCATACAACAACAAAATGCGCTGTCAGCCATTCCAGCGAGTCATGGTCATGAGAGACAAGGACAACGTCACACGTTTCAGGGCCTGGGCGCGAACCGCCGGCCGCACCGCCGGCAGAGTCCGGGGCGCCGGCATTAGCCAGCAAGAAGTCGACGAAACACAGACTGCGTGCCTGTCCCCGCCGGTAGGGTGCCTGCAGCGACAGCAGCAGCACTTCCTGCACCGGCTGTGGACTTTAGGACTCGGCTCGGATGATGTGGCCTGCCAGCTGGAGTCGTGGACGGCGCAAAAGTTTGCTGGGAAGGGACAGGCCAGTGCGGCGATAGAGCCCGCATTGGTGACGTGCTCGCAGCCGATCTTAAAGACAGGCCAGCGTGCGCCGCATTGACCTGCTGTTCGAGCGAATCCGTCAGTGTCCAGGTCTCGGTGTTGTACAACAGGACGGTCTCGATCACCGCCTTGAACAACGCCGCCCTCTGGCCGTCAGGCAGGGCCTCGGACTGCAGGACAGCCCTCACGAAACGGAAGGCAACCCAAGCAAGTCCACGGCGACGTGCTAGGTCCTCTGGAACATCAAGCACCATGGTCTGCAGACCGCCGAGGCAGACGAACTGCTGACAGTGCGGAAGCTTCGACACCTGCCTGTCAGCGTCTCGGTATTCGAAGCACGACGGTCTTCTGCGTGTTGACCCCCAGGCCGACGCTCGCAGCAACGCTCACAAGCTGGTCCAGCTGGCGCTGGGCGCGTTCGACGGTCGGCAGGAAGAGACTCGACGAAATCGTCGAGTTTGACCGCGATGCATCAGGTGAAATCGATCGCCGGAAAGTACCGCGATGCAGTGGCGATGGTACCGCGATGCATCTTCTTCATAGATTAGATTAAGCAGCTAATTTATGTTCATACTATGATTTTTTACTGATCCTATGTGTTTACTTTGCGGCTTTGCAAAAATATTAGTTTTGTTAAGATATGTCACAAATACCTTTAGAAACTCTTAATAAGCACTGACTTGTTAATTAAAAAAATAAACTTAAAGAATTAAATATACTCTTAATAACAGCAGCCAATTATTAGTGAAAACATTAGTGTTGAATAAGGCAGCCAGAAAACATGCAGGCTCCCACTCTCGGCCCGGTTGTGTCCGCCCCCCAAAAAAGCCTTCGCTTCCAGTTAGTTATCTAGAATTCTATGCCCCTCCACTGTTCCCCACCTCATCCCCGCTCAAAGATCAATCCTCCAATGACAAAGCCTCAAAGCGGCCGCGATTACAAGACAAACAAGAAAAACGTTTAATCAAGTTACGTTGTAATCAAGTTATTTCAATTAAATCTGAACTAAATTAGAACTACTTATTTTGCATTAGCATTCAATCACAGTTCTACAAGAAAGTCAATTGCGTGCGCTTGTTGATGTCATAGAAAATCATGTCACTGCTTTATGAGCCATTCAAGGCAATTTTTCGCCAATTCTAGTGTATTTAAGATAGGAATTAGTCCTAGAAAACTTGCATTTGCCAGCTGTATCCGTAGACTCAAATATGAGATTTTACAGATCATTAGAGCGTACCATTCGGTGTCTTCCCCAGAAAGAATCCTGTCTCTAGCTTAATCAGCTTTCCAGCTATTTGAATGCGGAGATTCCGGGAAATTCCAATGTATTTAAATGGGCGAATTCGGGAAAATCAATCAGGAATTGCCAAGCTCTATCAGTAGACTCAAATATGAGATTCTACAGATCATTAGAGCGTACCATTCGGTGTCTTCCCCAGAAAGAATCCTGTCTCTAGCTTAA
This sequence comes from Macrostomum lignano, assembly GCA_002269645.1. Taxonomy (NCBI): domain Eukaryota; kingdom Metazoa; phylum Platyhelminthes; family Macrostomidae; genus Macrostomum; species Macrostomum lignano. The sequence continues at coordinate 626,900 of NIVC01000284.1, read as the reverse complement.
TCAGCTTTCCAGCTATTTGAATGCGGAGATTCCGGGAAATTCCAATGTATTTAAATGGGCGAATTCGGGAAAATCAATCAGGAATTGCCAAGCTCTATCAGTAGACTCAAATATGAGATTCTACAGATCATTAGAGCGTACCATTCGGTGTCTTCCCCAGAAAGAATCCTGTCTCTAGCTTAATCAGCTTTCCAGCTATTTGAATGCGGAGATTCCGGGAAATTCCAATGTATTTAAATGGGCGAATTCGGGAAAATCAATCAGGAATTGCCAAGCTCTATCAGTAGACTCAAATATGAGATTCTACAGATCATTAGAGCGTACCATTCGGTGTCTTCCCCAGAAAGAATCCTGTCTCTAGCTTAATCAGCTTTCCAGCTATTTGAATGCGGAGATTCCGGGAAATTCCAATGTATTTAAATGGGCGAATTCGGGAAAATCAATCAGGAATTGCCAAGCTCTATCAGTAGACTCAAATATGAGATTCTACAGATCATTAGAGCGTACCATTCGGTGTCTTCCCCAGAAAGAATCCTGTCTCTAGCTTAATCAGCTTTCCAGCTATTTGAATGCGGAGATTCCGGAAAATTCCAATGTATTTAAATGGGCGAATTCGGGAAAATCATCAGGAATTGCCAAGCTCTATCAGTAGACTCAAATATGAGATTCTACAGATCATTAGAGCGTACCATTCGGTGTCTTCCCCAGAAAGAATCCTGTCTCTAGCTTAATCAGCTTTCCAGCTATTTGAATGCGGAGATTCCGGAAAATTCCAATGTATTTAAATGGGCGAATTCGGGAAAATCAATCAGGAATTGCCAAGCTCTATCAGTAGACTCAAATATGAGATTCTACAGATCATTAGAGCGTGCCATTCGGTGTCTTCCCCAGAAAGAATCCTGTCTCTAGCTTAATCAGCTTTCCAGCTATTTGAATGCGGAGATTCCGGGAAATTCCAATGTATTTAAATGGGCGAATTCGGGAAAATCAGTAATTACCCAACTGTACATATAACTAGGTTCGTTTTACAAACCCTAATTTTTACAACTTCGAAACCGGAACCTTTTATAAGACCTATATTTCATAAATTCTAATTTTCACAACGTCGAAAATAGGCTATGCAGCAGATTTCCCAAGATCTAAATTTCACAGGCCCTAAATTTCATAACACCTAAAAGGCATGCACAGAATTCCACAAGCCCTAAATTTCACAACGCCTAAAAACACTAGCTATGGAGATACAGAAGGATTTTAGAAGATTGTATCTCCATAGTGTTTTTAGGCGTTGTGAAATTTAGGGCTTGTGAAATTTAGGGCTTGTGATAAAGTTTATGCAGTCTGGTGCAAGTTTTGTTTTTGACTTTGTGAAATTTAGAGCTTTTGAAATTTCGAGCTTATGAAATACTGTGCACAACTTTTCGACGTTGTGAAATTTAGGGTTTGTTGAAGCGACCAATGAAGTAAGTACTTCATGACAAAGAGCTGCAAGATCCACATTAGCTGCATCTGAACTGAGATTTTTTCTCTTTTTTTTCTAGAGCCCTATATGTGGTGTGAATGGGCAATGTCTGAAATGAAAAATATTCTTTCACTGGTTTTGAAGCGATGCAGGACTCATATGAGGAAGGAACCGGATGTCGGCACAATTTAGTACTCAGCGAATGAGAGCCAATGCCGTGGAGTCTTTATCGATTAACGTGCGTTAAGGGGTGGGATCATGTTTGCTTGCTTTTTGCCCCACAGAACACTGGGGCAGGACCCTCGAGTTTCGCGCAGGTCCTATATGGTCTATGGACAGTACATATACATACGTCTCTCTGGACAAGATTTTTACTGGATTCTTACCGATCTTCTACCAATGTGCCCGCTTTGACAAATGCAGCAGTCTGGTTGTCTGGTTGTGTATAGCATTGGATTCTAGATAGTTATCTAGAGCCAACAGGGAGGGTGGACAATAGAGCTCTAGAGAATAGATAGTTTTCTAGAATTCTATGGGCTGGGCTCTGCATGGAAGCCTCTGTGTTTGCTGAGAACAAAGAGGGTATCCTGGCTGTGGGCGGTGCGGAACAAAGAGCCTATATACCGCTTCCCACTGTCTGGGCTCTGGGCCCACTGTGAGAGAAGGGAGCTCGGGGAACTCGGAGCTCTCTAAGACTTGTGATCCCTTTGCCATCCCGATTCTATATGGTCTGTGGGCTTGGGGGATGTCTCGAGAGGTGAACTCTATTGTCCACCCTCCCTGCTGGCTCTGCTGGCTGACTGTATGGTGTTTTTTACTGCGATAGCTCCGTGTAATGAACCGAAGTTCCCCTTTGTTCTGGCCAAGATCTTGGAGCCCTCTGGCGCCATTCGAACTGTATTCTTCTTCTTCGCTGAATTTATTGAGTGAGAATTCTGCTATTCTATGACAAAGCTTTTAGTTTTACTTTAAAGTTTAAACTAAAGGTTAGGAAATACAACTGCACCAATCCCGAACAAACTCTGGCTAGTCCACATCAAAGCTCCACAGAGACTCAGGTTTGGATAGAGTTTAGAACTACAAATTTAATAGTTTTAGAAGACTAGATTCAGAAGCCAAAGTTCAATATGCGCTCGTAGTTGCAGTTTGGAATTTAAAGAAAAACAATAAGTACTTCACTTTTTCTCCATCATGGAGAAGAGAGAAAGAAGTAGACGATCGCACCGTAGAGACGCAAAGAAATCTTTGGAAGAATTGCTGCAAGAGACTGCAACGAACCGTAACTGCCGTGTTGCAGAAACACAGGAACAATTGAACGAGTTTCAAACTGAACCTGCAGCTACAGCTGCATCCATGAGTTTCCGCTCCCCTGTTCCCCTGGCATCGCATTTGCATCCCAACAGCTTTTCGCCCGGCCATTCAGATTCCGAGCTTGACACAATCTGTGACGACGAGCCAGAAGTTGTTGACAGAAGCTATTACTACTCAGCCGAAGCTTCAGGTAACTAATTATTGCTATTTATACTGCTAAGTATAAATTACATGTACGCACTCGCACTCGCACTGCATGTATAGATATAGATATATACATCTATATACTTTATACTATATACTATATACAGTCTGAATCTGAATATTTTAAAAATATTTTAATATACATATATAAATGCAGTGTATTATATATATTAAGTTTAAATTAAACCCTCACCCATAAACCATCGCCAATAAACCATAGAACTAATAAAGTTCATACTATACTATAGTACATGCTATATTCATGGGCGAATGGGTTGGTGCATGGGTTTATGGGTGAAGCCATATTTCATATATTAGATGTACATACATGTATATTTGTAAACTGCATGTATATACGAGCGTATGTTTGCTATTCTTTCATTGATTTTCTCTCCAGAGAGAAGAAAAGCTCGAATAGAAGATCAAAAAGAACGACGAGACATAGCTCGTAACTAGCTAGCTATACCAGTATGCAATTTAAACATTTTAATTAATTAAATTTTTAAGGGTATTCGTACGTATTTTTACGAGGTACATGTAGTAGAGCTTCAATTTGAGACTTTGAGTAATCACAGTGACAGGGCTAGGCTGATAATTGGTAGGCTTTAATGAAGGATAAGAGCACCAGAGATACAGCTTTTCTTTTTGCTACACTGCACTTTCTAAAAATACCCACTCTACCTTCATCACAGACATCGAATATCAAGACGGAGACGATTTAGAAGAAGCTGGTCAACTGGAGTCAAGTGGAGTGCGAAGAATCCTGCATGACTGGGTAGAGGCGAACAACCCAAAAATAAGCTCAGTCAACGACCTCCTCAAACGCATGTCAGAGATTCACCCGGAGCTTCCCGCAGATGCTCGAACTTTGATGGAGACTCCGAGAGATCTGAATTTGAAACGCGTTGAGCCAGGTCACTACTTTCACTTTGGCATAGTAAAAGGGCTAGATTTCATTTTTTCAACTTGTCCTCTGCCGTCAAATGAAGCAATGATGTTTCATTTGTTTTTAGATGGTGCTAAGGTTTATAAGAGTTGCAATACCACAATGTGGCCCATATTGGGTCGAGTGAAAGGAATCTCGCATTCTGATTTTGTAATTGGAATTTATTGTGGCTCAAAAAAGCCTTTGTCTGCCTCTGATTTTTTGTCGGATAGCATCTCTGAACTCAGTGACTTACTCTCTATTGGCTATATTAATTCCGGTGTTACCATCCCATTTGTTCTAGAGATGGTTATGTGTGATGCTCCTGCAAGGCACTTTGTAAAAGGTACGAAAAACTGCACTGGCTATTCTGCTTGTGACAAGTGCACCGTGCGAGGTCAGTATGTGCATGGAAGAGTTGTTTTCTGCGACACAGATGCACCAATTAGAACTGATGCTGATTTCCGCTTTGCTAGTTCACCCGAATGTCCTCAAAATCATTTGTACAAACAGCACGTTACATCTGCTAGCTTATTTTGTGCATTGCCAATCGATATGATTTCAACGTTTCCTGTAGACCCAATGCACCTACTGTACGAAGGAGTTGTTCATAAGTGCTTAAACAACCTAGGCTCAGCTGTTGTGCCTCATCGTGTTGCATCTGCCTCAAAGCGTGAAATTAACAGCGCACTAGAAGTTGTGGCGCAAGGCATAACCCATGACTTCCCGCGTAAGCCTCGATCATTGGATGTTTTAGGGCAGTGGAAGGCAGTCGAGTTTCGACTTTTTATTCTGTATTTGGCTCCTGTTGTCCTGCAAGGCCTTGTTTCAGACACGATGTACAGTCTGTTTGTATCCTTACACGTTTTTTCCTTTCTGCTTTCGAATCCGATCACGAGCAGCATGCACTGCGACTATGCCGAAAGCCTTGCGAAATGGATTCTTCGTTGCTGTCAACGCCTTTGGGGGCAAGAATTCATAGTGTACAATTTGCACACCCTCATCCATATCCCTGCTGATGTTCGCCGATTTGGCCCCTTGGAGCAGTTTAGCTGCTTTTGGGGCGAAAATTTTCAACGTTTCATTGCTGCCTTTTGCCGTGGTCCCTTCATGGCTCTTCAGCAAGTTGTAAAGCGAGTCTCTGAGAGAGATGTTACGCTCGGTTTTCTTAAAAAGCATGTCAAAAAAGTACAATTAGCCCAGTTTACTCTGTCCAGGCCCATGCCTCTGCCGAACACTATTCTGCCTGTTCGAGTTTCCACAGCTTTTTCTCGCCTCGACTTACCTTTAAAGTCAACATTTCTATCGGTTTCTAAGCCTGATTGCTATTTTATGACTCGAACTGGGCTCGTGTGTCGAGTTTTTCACATACTTTCCACTGTTGATAATTCCTGCTACCTGAATGTTTGCAGTTTTAGGCAAGCAGAGCCTCTTTATGTAACTCCGGTGAACTCTTTTGACACCAATATGATATCCGTTGTGAGTAAGCTTTCCAGCGGCTACAGTTTATTACGAAAAGAAGATATTTTCTGCAAGGCAATGCTTATCCCTTTAAAAGATAAGCAAGTCGCTTTCCCACTACTGCACTCCATGCGAAGCTGAAAAATCTGACTCTTATTCTCAGCCTTCTAATACTTTGTACTTACTTCGCTTTTCACGCTTTTCGAATGTTTAAAATGCTGTTTTTAACGTGCAATGTTCTTAGAATCTACTGCTGATTGATTCTGCATGTTTCACGTTTGCTAATCATTCACTCTCACATAACCTTTGTACAACACTAAGAAAAGTACATAAATTCAAATCAGAAGAAATAGAAATATGGCAGATAAGATATGACGACATGGGATCTATCGAGTCTGGATGGTCTGATGAAATCAGATAGATTGAAGTCATGGCATAAGAAGGTTACAACTTTTACAAGTAATTTTAAATTATTTTTCTTCCTTCCTGTCAATGAAAGGATAAACGATTAAGGAAGTAATGTCTCCGTGTCATAAATTACTGGCTCTCCAGGTTTCCCCAAGCCCCAAGGCTTAGCTTTATGGTTTCTAAAAAAATTTTTGGTTCCTTAAAGAAGATATGACTTTGTCCTATTTATTTTACCAACAATGATCTGCAATACGATGAGCGAATCACTCATATAACGAAGGAACGAAAGAGTTTGAGCAACTGCTCACTTTATTCACATGGCCTATTGACCCGCCCAGTTGCCCCCCGCCACCCAAATCGAACAGCGCCTGTCTTAGGTGGGCGCCCTGTCACAGGAGGTTGCTCCGTTGTCCTAGAAAGGGTCACAGGCGCCAAAAGGTGCTACAAGCGCTAAAAATGGCATTCATCGCATAGGTTCTAACCTGATGCGGCGCCAGGCGCCCCTGCCTGACAAAAGGCGGCACCCTCACATTTAATTCTCAGCCCCTATGCAAAAACCCTGGATCTGCCGCTGCTGAAAGATACAATTTCAGTACAATTTTGCTTGTCCAATGTCCAATGTTCAACTGACCAGGTGGTGAGGCCTTATTCCGGGGGCTGCTTCATTTTAATTGGTTGACTGAGGAGTGAAGACTGATGGAAATATACTTTAAAGCCAATATGCAAGTGGTAAATGAGTAAAAAGAAAACTGTTTGTATATTTTGCTTCAGCTAGCTGACTTAATCATATTGACTTCATCTTTTGTCGTTAGAATATTCTCATCAAATCTAGTTTAAGTGCTTTAGCCTTAGGTGTCATCCTAGCTCCATTTTTTTTCATAGAATTAAGAATAGCCAGCTAATCATCCGAAAATGTCCCATTTGGAGAAAAAATTTGTGCTGGTCATTTTTGACGATGGCAGCATAGAGCTGACTTTAAACACGTGGTTCGAAAACCCAAATCTTGTTCGCTGGCCACCAGTATCGGACTATAAGCAAGCCATAAATGGCAGGAAGATGCCGAGTGACAAGTGGTCATTCGAGACAGTGGATATAGTTGGATCTCGGGGTAAGAAAATTCAATTGAATAGTTAATATAAGTATTATTTTCAATATTTGAGGAATTATATTGCAGTTTTTAAACGTCTGCGTTTAGCTTTAACGTTAACTTTTTGAATATACAATACCCAATCCCAATTCTAAGACACATAAAGCATGTGTCTTAATACGCGGGCGTGAATTATCACAATACATTGTATCAAATCAAAATGAATGAAGGCTAAAGTGCCAAATAAAATCATTTCTCTTTGATCTTCACTGCTGCAGACTCTCTGAAGGAAGCTGTTGAATTTCGAAAGCGATTCGCAAGGAGAGGCACTATAGAGACTAGTGACTCTGATGCTCCGCGGTCTCGGCAGCCGGTAACACGCTTCATCGATGAGACAGACGGACGGGTCATGGGGCCTGATGACACGACTCGAAGTCGCAGGAAACAACAGCAAAAGGAAAGCTCTCCACCACCGATTCTGCCAATCAGAAATTCACCACCGCCAGAGATGCCAGTGCAATCGCAAACTCCCCAGTCGACAGGAGCGGCAGCAGCGGCTGATCATTCCAGCATGTTGGCGGCTACTGAGACCGACATTTTCGGCACGCCTACACTGACTGTCGCATCAACACCGGCAGCTCATAACAGGGAGCCCAACGTTCTTGCGTTCGGACAAGGGCAGCCAAACGATAGCGTCTCTGCGTCTAATTTGTGCGCTAAAGTAGAGAAGCTCACAGCAGCTGTTGAGCGGCTTGAGAGTGAGTACATGTGAATTTAGCATAAAATTAAAGTCCCTAAGCCTAATTACTCAATTGAAAGAGAAAACAAATTCTTGATTAAAAAGAAAAATGCCCCCCGCTTAGAAAAATCTAGCTCTGCAACCCCTGAATCGAAGTAAATATATACTCGTACTTTCTTACTTGATTTCGACTTCTTATGCTGAACTGAAATAATGCAATATGCTACTAATTCTATATAATATACTGTATCATTTTATTGCGCAGATGTAGTTCAGGCTCAGCATACATCAGTGAAAGCTGCATTAACTGATCTGCAGAACAAGATAATGGCTCGTCCAACTAATCTACACGAGAACGACGCCGACAGCTGTGACTACCGTCAGCTATTTGAAGCATTGCCATTCAGTGACTTTGCGGCCCTTGAGAGCTGGATTTCGGCCGTGAAGGGAGATAAGAAGGCCGAAAAAGCCACAGTGAGTGAACGAAGGACGTCACTCGATGTCAATACTTATTACTGATTTAAAGTAGTTATGATAGGAGTAACGCTAATAACAGAGAACAGTCTTACATTTATACTGCGAAAAATAATTTATATAGGCCTTGAATTAGATACTACGCACTACACACATGTAATGTAAGTCAGTATAATCAGCGGATAATTCCCCATCGTCCATTTTCAGATTGTTCAATTTCGCTCTCTGGGGGGCAGGAGGCTAAATCACCTGATTTCCAACATTCTGCGACAGCTCATGACGGATGACCTTGCAGCACAGTTTAGCCTGCGAGGGGCTACTCGCCGAGGAGCCGCAAAGAGAAGCTTCGACTCTCTTGGTCTATTTCCTATTATCCGTGGTAAGTAAGATTCCTGTAAATCAGTTTGGTGCAATTTGCAACATTATATAGTGTATTAAATCGAATCGACAGAGCTGAGTTAAATATGATCAGCCTTCCACAGTTGTATCCCTCAAAGGTACTGCTTAAAATATATTTCAAAATTTTGTGTTTTTAGCTGCAGCTTCTGGCGTCTTCCGTGACTGCACAAAAATAACGGCCGAAGCCGCAGTTGGCGAGCATCTAAGGCACGCAGGCACTCGAATCAGAAAGCAGAGCGAAAGGTTGCTGCTTGTTGGAAACCAGACTGGTTCCGCAGCTGCTGAAGGTTCGACAATTTCGAGTGATTCTGCTGAGGACGGTGACGCGGACACCGAGGAGGATGGGGATCTTCTATGTGAAATGTATGCAGACTAAGCCAGTTATATAACATAAACAGCATCCACCATCCGTATCAAATAGCTTGTAAAGTATATTGTACTTGCTATGCTCATACAAAAATTATCTATTAAAACATATTAATTCTTCCATCAGAAATGGTCAGAAACTCAAATTTTTACTGGACGACAAAAACAATTAAACTCTTAACTACTTTTAGTAAGTATGTTTGCAAGCACTGCTTTCCCATATGAGCTTATTTTAGCTATTGCAAAAATTTGGTCAACTAATTAACGAAGTTAAATTTTACGGGCCCGCCTGCGTAAGAGCGCATCTTTCTATATAAGTGTTCATGCAGTCTTTTAATCTTTCCTACTAAAGAATGCTAGCTTTTAATAAATTATACTTCAAAACATATTAACCAAATTTATACAAGCCGAGTTTCGTTTTATAACATCTATTATCGACGTAACCATAAGTTTACTACGCAACTTTAAATAAATGAAATTACAATCAATCTCTTTTGCTAAAAATAAAAGAAAAAGACTCTTCTGTTAATTATTTTCTGAAACTATAGAGCTATGTCTATAAGTAGTCAGTGGGGCATGTAGCAAAAAGGTTGGTAGACGGTTATTTTTTAATCTAATCCCAACGTTGGCCACCAACGTTTAAAAATCTTAAAAAGGCGGGCCAAAAACGACGTTATTTCAACATCCAATAGCAACCTTTTTTCAACCATTGAAAAAACATTGTATCAATGTTAATGGCAGCCCGGGTTTCTGTTGCGGCGACGCGTGGGTCAACGTCAACCGGAGAGGCGGCTCAGCGTGCTTGCCTACGCTGGCGATCTCGCGGCCTGCCGTCCTCAACTGTCGAGGGGGCCCAGCGACAACTGTACAAGCTGTACTACTAGTTGCTGTTGCGGCGAATGTCGGCCTGTTGGTCAATACGCAGAAGACCGTCGTGTGCTCTGCGTGCCGGACGACATCGAGGCTGCGATTTTGTGCCGAGGCGCTGATGGACAGGCAATAGAGCTTCCGCGTTTTCAGCAGTTCATCTAATGTACCTCGGCGGTCTGGTTCCCGGCGTCCGCGAGGATTTGCGGCGTCGCCGCGGGCTTGCCTGGGCCGCCTTTCGTTTTGTGAGGGCAGTCCTGCAGTCCGAGGCTCTAACTGACCGCCAAAGGGTGGCGTTGTTCCAGGCGGTGATCGAGACCGTCCTGCTGTACAACGCCGAGACCTGGACGCTGAGGGAGTCGCTGACCTGCTGGCCTGCTGCGCGCAGCCTTTAAGATCGGTTTTACGAGCGAGTGACCAACGCGGCTTTGTATCAACGCGTCGGCCTGGTGTCTGTCCCATGCAGCGACCTGTTGCGCCGTCGGCGCCTCCAGCTGGCAGGCCACATCATCCGCGCCGAGTCGTACTGCCCAGAGCCGGTGCAGGAGGTGCTGCTTGCTAACGTTGCAGGCACCCTACCGGCGGGGGCAGGCGCGCACTCGGCGTTTCGTCGACTGCCTGCTGGCTCACGCCGGCGCCCCGGATTCAGCCGGCGGCGTGGCGTTCATTCGCGACCTGGGCTTGAGGCGCGCCCTGTGACGCTGAACGCGTATTCTGTTTTTGTTTATTTGTTATTATGTATATATATACTACTGCATTCTGCGGCAACTAAAAATGCATCGTGTGCTCCACACCTCAGATGCAACCAGAAACATGCAACGAATGCTGTCTCCACGCTGGACAAGCATCCTCAATAAGCAGTACCTCCATCTGCATAAAGTACCTATACAGTAGTTGTCTCAGATGAAAGCTATGCGATGCAATAGTACTCCCAGTCTGAGCAAACTTTGACGATCGATCTCGGTTGCTGGAAATGTGTCAGTCACGCAAAATCGCTTAGGGAATTAAACTACCTCCTTATAATTGCATTGCTAGCTGAAAGCATGTGGAAGGAAAGGCCTGATTTACAGCTGCACAGTGAGAACCAGCTGTCTCGTGTCCGCATCGACTAAAAGCAAATTGCAGAGAAATGTATAGCTTTACTTTTGGTTTGCCAGTCCAACATTGAAGCCGACCGACGCTGCTAGCTCACACTACCAAAACTGTCAACTCCTTTTGTGTTTAGCAAGCCATTAGCTTGCGTTAGTGACTCACCATCACTTTAATCAGAAACTCTACTGACATGGTATTTAAAGAGACGTTTTACAAGTGGAATGATCCGAATTTCACCTGCTGCAGTTGAGACTGGATTGCCGCACATTAGATTACTTTGCCTGAAAAATCGACTGGGCAACTGAAACGCTACAGAAAGCACATCAAGGATGCAGTCAAACATCATCATCTGGATAAGTTTCCTCTGCGGTCTCGCAGCGCTTCTGGCTGTCGCAGCTGCGGAGGTGCCCAGGCCGGCTGTCCAGTTCACCGTGGCCAGGACGGGCAGCGCTGTCGCTCCGCCAGAGTTTCTTGCGCAGCCCGGACTCTGCGAGCGCGGCTGCGGCTTCATGTGCAGCCACAGGCCGGACTGCTTCGGCTTCTACTGGCTGCTCAGAGCGTGTCGGCTGTTCGACCTGCAGGCGTTTTACGATGCCAGCGCCTGGGTCAGCACCGGCAAGTGCGACGTCTTCGTGCTGGGTGCGTTTCTGGTGCTTTCGCTCACTTTGGTTCTTTTTTGTTAATATAACAACAGCTTCTGTAAACTCATTGATTGTATCTTATGAGTAGATACATTTATTGTCTCTCGATCAGATTTCAAGAAGCTGCCTGTTGCGGACTGCAGCCAGAGCTCAACCAGTCCGACATGGTTCTACCCATGCAACAGAGCCATCGACGGTAACACGAGCCAGTCTCTCGTCCTCTCGTCCGACTCCTGCTCTCACACTCAGTTCAATTCTAGCGAGTGGTGGGAGGCCGGCCTCGCCGCCCCGTCTCTCGTGTCCTTCGTCACCATCCACAACAGGCAGGACTGCTGCGCTGAGAGGCTCAACAAGTTCGACCTGCTGGTTGACGGGTCCGTGTGCAACCAGGTGAGGCTCAGCGCTCCGTTCTCCGTGACCAACTTCACCTGCGGCGCTTTCGGCTCTCGGGTCCGAGTTGTGGCTCGCAGCGACCCGCCACAGGCTCTGACAATCTGCGAGTTCATGGCCTACGGCTTCTTCTGATCGAGGAATTCTGAGAAATTCAGTGTTGGATCACGGAATGCTCAGTGAAATACCATACTAATTAACAAGTGGGTTACAAAATAAACATCTAGATTCGAATGTCTGTGTCATAATCACCTGCTGCTATTTTCCATGTTTTCTAAACGTTTTATCAAGAAGAAATTCAGAGAATTCGATCTTCTTTTTCCCTTCTGCCACTTAATTTGACGTCGGCTTTACGAGGCTGGTCAATCAAGTTCCATTTATTCAAACTCAGAAATATTGTAATGGGACATGGGTTATGAAGGATGTACATCTATAGTCAAACTCTCCTCAATACGACTACCAATAAACAACTTTTGACTCTCCTACTTTTTCTGAAGGAATTTCAAGAAAGAAAAGTCAACTTGGCAGAAAATGAATAAGAAAAATCAATGACCAGCAAGTTCAGATCCTGATCAATGTTGCTGTCGGTCGAAACTGCTGCCACAAAATTGTTTCTGGATTGGCAATTTATTTAAATTGTTTGTCCGTGTGCAGGCCCGAAATGGTCATGAGAATATAGATAAAAAACTGCTTTAAGTTTCATAGGCCATACTGTCGGTTTCTGTGCTTTGCAATCATTATTCTGACGCATTTAACAGCTGCTCCGCTTCTCGATCTTTAACCTGATTGGACGATGCCCAAAACTCAACCGATTGGCTGAAGACTGCAGCTAAATACACAAAATTTTAGCAATAGACAGACAGAGACAGGACGGTGGGAACTCCGTGAAAAATAAACCAATCGCTGAAGATTAAAGACTGCTGTCAATAAATTTAAAGCTTCTAGTTGAAAGCACCTTTAATTAATTCCGTTGAGCATTAAAATTGTTGCTTTTGCAAAATGAAAATTCTACAAATGTTCCTCTATCTTGCGGTTTGTTGGACAGCTTTCTTAGTTATTTGTCTGCAGTGCTGCACGCTGTTTGGTAAGAGGCTGATGTTGAATATTCTACATAAAAACAATTTTGCAGATATCAGCAAGCTAAGAATATAATTTAAAACTTCTCAGCCTGTGATCTTCCTGTCGGATTGGGCTTTGAATCATCTCTGTTCCTGTGGGGGTGGTATATGCTGTTTACCATAGATATTCTTTTAAGCAGCTATTCCTAATTCCTATTCCTAACTGAACATGCAGCAGCTACATGGAATAGGCAACAAAAGGGAATGATGTTTATTGTAACTCCAGGATCAACTATGAATATTTCTCGATTACCATAGACAGCAGCTGTGCCTTTAGTCTATGGTTTGACTGTACTGTGTGTGGAACAAGGACAACTTGATAACTTGTCCTGTGGTAAGGGCCAGACCATAGACACTTCATAGTGACGCAAGTTGACAGATACATAGTGCGGGTAAAAGGCCAGGTTGACAATATATTTTTTTCACTTTTATTTTATGCTTGATAGGTCAGATCTTTGTTGGAAAAAGACAAGCCTTTTAGCATCGAAGAACACATTTATATAGGACTTAATGTTCTCTGAACTGTATCAGAGCCTAAATTATCCCACTTCGAACCGTGTCATATAATTATTTACAGCTTTTGAATCCTTAGAGTCTCTTTGATATAATTAGAATGGTAGGAGAATTTTAATGATGTTCTGCTTAAAATGTATTATACATCTGCAATGAGGTCGGCCACAGGTGTAACTTACGCAGTTACAGGTCGCACAGTGCTAACTAGGGCCGCAGAAAACGTTGAAGAATATTCATCTATTCATCTTCAACTAGCTTTTACATGTCAATAAAGGGGATCTACATACAACATCAGTAAATTTTATCTGTCGAAAACCGCACTCGATTCGTGCATTGGGTAACAGGAGCTACAGCCCTTGATGATATAGCAAAAATGAGATGAAGACCGCAGGCAGCAGTTTCCGGATCGCGCTTTACGCCAGAGACAGATGCTATGTTAAAGCAAGTTCTCGCTACCGGGAGAGAGCGTTGCATATGTATAGATCAGGGGGTAAGACTGCCGAACAGAGTCAAGTAAAATAAAAAGCTTTTTGTTTTGGGACACCCGCTGGACGATTATACTACGATGAGTACCAAAAATATATGGTTGCTTTCTGGACCACCACGAGGGAAATAAACTTTTAAAAAAGCTACCTATCGTCTCCCGCTGCTCCGTAGAACGCATCTAATAAATAATTCTGTAGTGTAATCCATTCTTTAACACCCCAACAAATTTATCTAAACCTAAATTATTCAATACAGACTGTCAAATACTTTGCGAAAAAAAAGAATTAAGTTTAATAAAAACACATCGCGTGAGGTAAAGCCAGTGTGACAAATTTCTTTTATTAAATACTCAATTGAAAGATCATGGGACAGTCGACGGAACTGTCTACCAGCAAAAGAAGTTTAGAGACCAAAGCAGGAATTCCGCCAACATCATGTACTCACATTTTGAAATTGGAGCTATAGAATAAACACTGCGAGCTTTGCTGGAAAAGAATTCACTTCCTTGAAGTTAATACTTTCTTTGGCTCACTGTTTGTGCATCTCTCTGCCCACTCCCTGTCTGGTTGCTGTGCTCCAACTCCAGGATCCGTCTGCCCGCCCTCCCCCGGGCAATTTCCTTCCCATTTCTCTAATACTTTTGCTCCCGAAGTTCCTTCCGTCCCAGCTGGACGGCTCTCTAGCTTTCCCAGCCTTCATTCCGTCCTCCTGCAGGGGGTCTCGTCAGTCCGGTTCCTGACTATTCGCTTCTCCAAAACCAGGCGCGGGAAATGAGAAATTGAATGTGTCGTAACCGAATTATCGCCCCCTTCCGGCACCAACGCTCACGGCTGAGAATTGTTACTCTCCAAAGCAGCGTCATCCGTGGAGCTGCAATCTGCTTTTTTAGCCAGTCCAGCAACTAACTCCACTCAAATCAGACGGCGCGTGACTTTCAGGATGTGCTTGTTGAATACGGCCCGACTGTTTACTGATGCACCATTTTGAATACTTTGTTTACTATTGACTTTGTTGTTGTCTGGCATCAAATGAAATTTGCGCAAAGGTCAGTTACAAGAACCAAAAAGGTTGTATGGAAGTGAAAAAGAAGAGAATGCAAAAACCATGATTGCCGAAACATATTTCTACACGAACCGCTTGTACTAGATGACACGTTTTGCTGAATCTTGAATATGACACTGATTATCAGTTTTATTCTAGGCGTGAATTTTAGTTTAAAAGACTAATAACTTACGCCCTCAAAGGGAATCCTCTTTCAAAATCGGAACAGGCAGAAAATCTCTCTCATAATTAGCAGCAGCTGGGTCTCAGATGAATTTTCGAGACATTCGAACAAGAATCCAAAATATCTGAGTTGATTTTCAATTTGATAAGGTCTGAGTAGTCTCAGCTACCAACTAATTCCATCTGCTAACAGTGTCAGCCGAAGGCGGAGTTTGCTGTTACTGCCGGACCAAACGAGACGCCAGCAACAGCTCGGAGATACCGGATGAGCAGCGTCTGATGAACTACCTGCTGCACGGCTATGAGCTGTCGGTGAGGCCGGTGTTCAATTCTAGCAAGCCCGTGACAACCCTGATGGGAATCACCCTGACCCAGATCTTTGACATGGTAATTAGGGTGACACGACGTCAAATTCTGTATGTCTAAATTTAGTTACTTTCAGGAAATTTAACAGACTTTCATTCGTAAACCTACAGGATGAGAAAAATCAAGTTCTTGTCAGCAATGTCTGGTTGGATCAGGTGAGCGAATATTTGCTAACTTACATTTCAAGCTGCGCCATATAGAATATATATTGAATATATATTGATATATTGAAACGTTTCAGCAATGGAAAGACGAATTTCTCACGTGGGATCCGGAGGAATTCTCCAATCAGGCCAAGATTCGGCTGCCATCGTCAAAGATTTGGAAGCCAGACTTGGTGCTTTATAATAAGTGAGTGAACTAGCAACCAGTGTTTGTAAATTCACGTAGCCGAGACACCTTCAGGACTCCTGAAGTTTTTGAGTAACCTTTTAGGCCGCTCATTATAGGGGTCAGAGCAGCTCTGACTCTGGCGCCATGAACCCTGGTTCCATTCCGTAGGCCGCCACATTCATTTGGGGCTTGTTGCGTAACTCCCACCCATGAGGGGCCAACCCCAAAGGCACACAGAGTGTACATGGCCTGACAATTAGAAAGTCAGGGCCTCTGTACACTCTGTGTGAGCGTGTGTGCATGAGTGCGTGTCTGCGTACAGTTATTGACGCGCTTCTGTGTGCTCAGAAGTCAGCGGAACGGGCAGAATTGCCACAAATTGGTTGCTGGGAGGATGTCGCCAAATGTCGCAGGGTGACCGCAGCCCTTTATGATTATACTCGTAAGCCCCACATGTCTGTAAAGATGTCTGCTTTTGAATAGCAAAATGGAAGCAACTGTGCATGCAGTGTGCACCCTTGTGCAACGCTTGTATTTCCACAGCGCGGCAGACTTTGCAGACAGCTTGATGCCCGCACTGGCCATGATCGACTCGAACGGCACCGTGTTCTGGCCGATTCCAACCAAGCTGCGCTCCTCCTGCAAAGTTGACGTCACCTACTTTCCCTTTGATGAGCAGGTGTGCAACTTGAAGTTCGGCTCTTGGACCTACGATGGATATCAGGTTTGAGTCTGAATTGATTGATTATGCAGCGAAACTAGACTGCAGTGAAATTCACCAGATCTGCAATTGCAGTGCTAGCGGCACCTTATAGCTCTCGCTTTAGCTTTGTGCTTTCCTGACCAATTACAGCTCACTTTTTAATGAATTAGAAGTTAAAATGCGAGCGTACTGTGACTTTTACGAGATTCTGTGTAATTTTCTTAGAGTTAATACGAGTAATTAATAGTTTATTATACCACCTGCTCTAGTGAGGAACCGACAGCTCAGCCGCAGCTATTGCGTGGCGCATCTGAAGGCTGCGTACGGCTGTTCAGTCCAAGGACTGGGGTCGCCACACACCCTGAATTACCCCAGCTAATGCTGGCACCCATTTTACAGCTGGGTGAACTGAAGCAATGCAGAGTTAAATGCGTTGCTCAAGGACACAAATTGTTTCGAGTGGGTCGAGAATCGAACCCCCGACCTTTCAGTCGTGCTGACCACTGGGCTACAGCCCCACTCTTCGATTAATTCCAGTAATACTAGAAACGCGAGTGCCTCTCGCTACCCAATCGGATCGATCCCAAATAAATCCATCTGGTTGTGGTCTAAAAATGAAATAGAAAAGTTTTCAGACCTGATTCGCCACAAAGCGCTCCAGAATGCTAAAAGCAACTGCACATTGGCACGTGGGCTCTACTGAAGTATAACTAAGCCTTTGGCTTAACGTCACAGTAATGCAGAGTTAAATTTCCCCGCTACAGCTGTGCATTCTGGGCTGTTCAATCAATTCATTCAGGCTATGAGAGGAAATATTCAGCACAAATCTTAGCCGAAAACCACTGCTAGTAAGTGGTACCACTTCGGATTCATAGAAATCTATTTGAAGGCCGCATGTACGTTGCTTTAGAATTCATAAGAGAGAAATGGATTTTTCTTGAAACTTCTCACATTCTGGACAGCCATGATCTGAACTGAATTCAAATTAATGAACTTCAAACCGTTGAGCTTAATTCTCAACTCTTGGCTGGAAAAGCTTGAATACCAGAGTGCTAAAATGGCGGTCATAGTCTATGGCCTGTCCTGAGGCCTACGACACTTACGAGCAAAGCGAGGCTTCCCTTTTTAACAGTCAAACGTCGGGCTCCCCCATCTTGCAGGAACGGATTTTTATTTTCAGCCTTCAGAAAATAAATGCGACTCGTACCTAGGTCATTATGCTCTTAATGCACCCAAAAGCCGTGTGTTATAAAACATTATCAAATAAAAAACCGTCGATGTCGCGTTTCCATCTCGTTCTTGGCCTCTTTGGACCATAGACAGAGGTTTATCTTTCTATCTTGTGTCGATCATGGCTTACCATTGAACTGTCAAGTTCTGTGTGCTTACTGCCTAACGACTCCATTGATGATCAGAAAGAAAGCGGTAAGACTGCGGTAGTTTAGACTTCTCTGAGAAAAGAAGAGAGTTCTCTATACGACACCTCCTATCTGGATGAGAGCTGGACTACACTGTTTGCGAGCCAAGAACGACCATCATAGCCTATGGTTAAATCTGTCATTGGCGTTGCACTCCGAGAGGGCTTGATAATGATGACAAAAAACGCCTTTGTCTCATCATGTGTGAAACAGCCAGTTCAGCTGTCCGCAAGGTATCAATTGTATTTATCTATCCATATCCATACAGTGACAGCAGACCTGTCCAACAAAAAGTCAAGAGCCATTTTCAGCATTCACTAATTAGTGCAGACAACGGGTATCATGTCAGGACCAGACGCCAATCTGTCTGCTGATTTGTTAGTTTGAGCTGGTTCAGACTCGGAGGCGACGGAATTGTCCCCAAGAGACAGACCCAGGGGACTCACTCAACACAATCTGAACCGGGCGCTGATTCCGAGATCAAAAGTTTTCTCCGGGTTGTAAAACTGCACTGTCGCGCTGCACCGCGGCCAGGATGACATAAATTATGCCTAAACAAAATTACACACTGCCCGAGGCGCTGCTCTGGTTAGAGAAGCAGCTACCGCCGTATGCCGGGTTGAGACGAGGCCGGTTTGACAAACTGCTGCTGTCAAGCCGCTGCCCCGACCGCCGTATTTTATGGCTGGCAGGAACGAATGGGCGAAACCTGCGCGCTAAGGGGACCGGAGAGACAGTAGGGCATGGGAGAAGTTGGTCTTCCCTCACGAGGTTCGTGAAGTCCAAAGCAATGAAGCGCATTGGACGCACTGTTAGTACGCGATACTCCGCTGTATATGGCATGCACATAGCCTGTGCATTCTATACGGTCTCGGGAAGTTGTCCATTTCCTCTCGAATGTGTCTCAAGAGAGAACGGACGCGGCGGTAGCTACAGAATCTGGCTCTCACAAACTGAATGGCTATCACGCAAAAGTAGCGCATGTCACTGGGAAATCTGATTGCAACCGCCTTTTGGATTTGAAATTATTTTCTGATCGTCCTCCAGACTGTTGTACTTAAATTTACCCAACTATAAATCAAAACAATATTTAAAATGCCTCATTTTTCAGGTTGACTTGCACCTGCTAAAAAGCGATGTTGACGTGAGCAGCTACGTTGAAAATGGAGAATGGGAACTGCTCGGAACAAAGGCAAGTGACCTTCGAAAAAGGTCGCATCATCAATTATAATTTATGAGCCCATGACTAATACGATCACATAGCTCAGCGCATCACACAATAACCATAATTCTGAGTTCCCTCCTGAGGACAGCAAAATTATAAGCTTGACGCACAGTAAAGTATCACAGTCCTCGTCGAATCACTGATTCTGGGAGAAGGTAATGTTTTCAAGGACAAGCAATAGAGAAGCAGAGTTTGTCTTCTATCAATTCTGCTTGAAAAACACGCTTCGACTGGGCCTGCAAAGTCTAACAAAGTTGTAAACAGATATCAAATAGTCTCTTACTTTTTCAGACCATCAGAAACGTGGTTCGCTATCCCTGCTGTCCGGAGCCCTATCCCGATGTGACCTTTTATCTGTTTCTTCGAAGGTAGGGACAAACTGACACTGAGTGCTCCATCATGCTGTTGTCAGTGAACAACTTCAATACTTGCACTGGTTTATGAAAATGTTTTTGCGCCTTTTTCCGCTTTCCGATGCACTATTGCATTCTTGTCGTATAGGCCTTGAAACTCTTATATTACGATTCACTTAGATTCGTGCATTGGAATGAGATGATTTTCGATAACAGACTATGATTATACGCCTAGTGGAGTTAAGTTAGTTAGTTAGTTAGTTAGTTAGTTAGTTAGTTAGTTAGTTAGTTAGTTAGTTAGTTAGTTAGTTAGTTAGTTAGTTAGTTAGTCAGTTAGTTAGTTAGTTAGTTAGTTAGTTAGTTAGTTAGTTAGTTAGTTAGTTAGTTAGTTAGTTAGTTAGTCAGTTAGTTAGTTAGTTAGTTAGTTAGTTAGTTAGTTAGTTAGTTAGTTAGTTAGTTAGTTAGTTAGTTAGTTAGTTAGTTAGTTAGTTAGTTAGTTAGTTAGTTAGTTAGTTAGTTAGTTAGTTAGTTAGTTAGTTAGTTAGTTAGTTAGTTAGTTAGTTAGTTAGTTAGTTAGTTAGTTAGTTAGTTAGTTAGTTAGTCAGTTAGTTAGTTAGTTAGTTAGTTAGTTAGTTAGTTAGTTAGTTAGTTAGTCAGTTAGTCAGTTAGTCAGTTAGTTAGTTAGTTAGTTTGTTTGTTTGTTACTCACTTACTTACTAAGCGCCCTCAACCACGCAACTCCCAGACGCCTGCTGTACTACATGTACCACGTGATCTACCCGTGCATCATGATGTCCACTCTCACCCTGCTCGTGTTCTGCCTACCGCCGGACTCTGGAGAGAAAATCGCACTGGGAATCACCGTTCTGCTGGCCTTCTCCGTGCTCATGCTGTCCATTGCTGACCGCCTGCCAGAGACGTCCGAGTCTGTGCCGCTCATCAGTGAGTTCGCTGTGGATGCATGCAGCTTGAAAGACGCATTGGCAACTAAACGAGAAGTACGAGTACGTATGTTCTCTCCAAAGCAATTTCACAAGTTTATCAAGCAAAGTTTTAAAAAAGCAAGCAAGGAAATGGAATTGGAATATGTTGCGAATGGCTACAAGACTACTCATTTTGAGGATGTACAGATCGAAGCAGCAGCTTGCAAAAGATTGAAGACCGACTCATATTGTCACTTCACTAATCCCAACCCATACGCAGGCATCTACCTGACCGTGGTGATGTCGATGACGTCCGTATCGGTCATCATGACGGTGTTCGTGCTCAACCTTCACCATCGGGGCCCCAGCCGGAGCCCGGTGCCCAACTGGCTTCGCCGTCTGTTGCTTCAGCAACGTTTCGGCAGCGACGAGGATTGCGGCATGGGCGCCGGCAGGCGTGCAGCGGCCTCAACGTCGACGACCACAGCGACGAGTCTAGAAACCGGAGCCGGCGTCAGAGCCGCATGCGGCAACGGGCCCGGCTGTGCCAGGGCGACCAGCTTCATCGAGAATCTGGGTCTCAAGCTTACCATAGACAGCCTGGCGGGTGATTTCGCGGCAGCTGTTGAAGATGCCGAAGACGATAACAACGAGGAGGATGTGGAGGCGTCGACTGCCGCTCCGCTGCGGGCTGCTGCGCTGAACAAGAGGCCGCGGCAACCGTTGAACAGACATTTTCAGCATCAGCACAATCAGAACCTGCAGAATCAGCGAGCCGAAGTCAATCGCGACATCCTCGAGGCTCTTCGCAAAATTATCGATAAGCACGACGCCGATGATTCCGAGAGTCGCGTCATCGCCGAGTGGCGCGCCGTGGCTCAGTTCGTGGACAAGCTACTGTTCTGGGTATACCTGTTGTGCACCTCGGCCAGCACGATCATAATCCTGGTGGTTGCACCGGTGTACCGGATCATTCCGCACTCGCAGATGGATCTGCACTCGATGAACCTGTTGGCCAATTCAACGGGCTTACTGAGAGACGATCACGGAAATCAGTCGGTAGTGGTCTGAACTATGCGTAGCCGAGATACCTTTTCGGGATATTGTGTACTGTAGATCAAAGTTGCCTACTGCTTGTAAAACAACACATTGATTCTTATGCTACAGTCTGTCACATTGTGCAACAATATGCTGTTGTTTGTCGGCCGCAGCCAAGGATGTCAACTTACGCCCCTTAAAATGGAGCCCGGAGTAACGCTCTGGACCAAGTCGACTGTCATTGGTATCTTAAAACGCCGGATATCCCCTCTTTGTGCTCCCAGGATGAAAAATGGCTTGATACAAGAAACCACCAAGTACTAGTTTGCAAGGCATCATCAGCTGAACCATCAAAAAATTGAACAGGACGTTTGATCGCCCGAAAATTGGTCTCATTTGATAGCTGCTCGAACGAGCCTTAAGAGTCCATTGATTGATACTTTAAATATGTTGGAATTTTTCAGGCATAATTAAGCCTCTAAATAAGCAATAGAATTGTGTTTCTCTCAATTGACAGAATTTGCTCACCTGCATGCAAATCACCGATAGCCCAATTAGTTGTTTTCTACTAGCTCACTAAGAAGTACTCGAAGTTCTGTTTTTATTACTTACAGTAGCCACCTATCAACTTACTCTTTAAGTAAGCTTCAATAAATTTCGGTTTTGACACTTAGTGACTGAATCTGAGCAGCGTCACATTCAGTTTTACATTTGTTTTAACAAACTGTTTCATCTCGCTGGTCTGTCTTTCGGCTTTGGTAAAAATGCAGGACGACTCATCCACAACAGAAGTCTATAATTACAGTATTGAACAGCGAAAAATGAAATTCATTAGGGCCAACCCATTAGGGCCAACCCATTAGGGCACCAAGGCCCTTAAGGCACTAAGGTTCAGAAAAATGCATCAGAAGCAAATTTCCACTTCTGTCTAATTGTTTCTACGGGCGCATTCTTGAAAAATCACTGCAAAAATATATTCGGAGCAAAATTGCAGTTTTTGCTAGTAAAAAATGAAAAATTCAATTTCGTGAATTGAATTTTTGCAACAAAAAACTGTAGAGTGGCTGTTTTAATTCTAACACTATTTCTGTTCGGACCAAAGGGTGTCCGCAGTGCTTCTAAGTTAATTAAATTGCTCTCAGTTAAATTAAGCCACGTGTCGGTACAGCCAGTGTTGCTTGATGAATCTCGAAAATGCAGCAAATGTTTTTGTTAACGAATTATCTGCTCTTCGATGGATTACCGAATTCATCAAATCATCGCATGTCCGCGGCATCACACGGAAGCAACGCCGAACGCGCCGCAGGTGAAGTTGGCCACGGAGAACGCCACGCTGACGTTCACCTGCTTGCATTCGGACTCGTCAACGAGGAGATCGAAAGTGTTGAATCTGTCAGAGCACCAGTCCTGCCTGTTGTGGATGGTGACGAAGGACACGAATGACGGGGCGGCGAGGACGGCCTCCCACCACTCATTCATGTTGTTTCCAGTGCAGGAACCAGCATGCAAACTCGAGTTCGTGTTGCCGTCAATGGCCCGCTGGAAGACATTGTCCTGAGCTCGAACTCTGGTCGCAGTCGAGAATCTGCAGCTTCTCCAAAGCTGGATTCGGGTCGAAAAGGCATGAAAATTGAAATCGGCTGATTAAACTTAGTTACATACAATAAGATCTTGAAGACTTGGTAAACTTCAATTCAAGCAGAATTTTAAACGAAGCCTACCTATTACGAAGACGTCGCACTTGCCGGTGCTGACCCAGGCGCTGGCATCGTAAAACGCCTGCATGTCAAACAGCCGATACGCTCCGAGCAGCCAGTAGAAGCCGAAGCAGCCCGGCCTGAGGCCGCACATGAAGCCGCAGCTGATCTTGTTGGGTCCGGGCAGAGAAGCGAAATCCAGCGGAGCGACAGCGCTGTCACTGTTGGACTTGGTGAATTTCAGGGCCAAGTTGCCGCCCTCAGCAGCAAAGAGAAGCAAGACAATGGTGCTCGTGGCAACCATGAAGTGTAGAACAAGGCTGTTGAGCATTTTTATCCCACTTTTAAACAAATTTCTCCGTATGACTACCCCAGAAAGTTGGCCATTCGAGGATGTAGAGTAGTTTTTAGCTAGACTGATTTTGTAAAAACTAGAGAACTGCGTTGATTGGATGAATCCAGTTGCTTTGTCATCCATTGTCCCGGCCAATTATCTTCTGGAAATTTTATGCTGTCAGTAATAAGGGGTGAGGCACGCTGTTCGTGATTGGCTGTCAGTACAAGAGCTGTCGAACAGGTTAGGAGATTCAAAGTGACAGAACAGCGGAATGCGGTAAAACAAACATTAAAACAAAAACATCACAGCTTCCTAGATTGGAGCAGACGTTATACGTTATAGTAGTTCAACTTTAGAACAAGATGTTGTTGCACAGAAGACAGCAAAACAAAAAATAACAACAAAGACAACAGAAAGAAACACTAGAACAACCAAACCGTCATGCATTATACACTATGCAATGCGTGAGTCTTCAGAATGTCTAAATCAGTATTGTGTAATTTTAAACTGTGAAAAATATCACTAAATTCACACCAATACGAGCGCGTAAGTACGAGTAAGAGCATCTTTCCTGATGTTGGAGAACTCGTAATGTTAAAGCGTTGCAAAATTCTTAATAAATAATTGGCAAACAAAATAGTTCAGCACACGTGCCTACTGAAAGTAACATGATAGGCATTTTGTGAGTACTTCTTTGGTTCTTCGAAGTTTACGTATTGATAACGATTTGCATAGCTTTCGAGGCATGCGAGAACTTCATGCTTTGGTTTATCCATCCGCTGCACTTACCATAGACTTCTCAGAGCTGCAATCAGCTGCATCCCAGCATCACAGAGTACTTGATTAGCCTAGCCCTCACGGCATGCTGCATGTGCAACCGCATTCTTCAACAGCTCGGAATCAAACGTCAACAGCAACATAAGCCAGTAAAACAAATATCTTTGTGTCGAGAAGACCAACAGAGAAACATGAATCCTGCCACGTCGTCGTGCGAGTGCGAGCACTGCCAGGAAGCCGTGCGCAAATTCCGGCGCGTCAGGGAAGGCAAAGTGGCGGCTGCTCAATCAGCGGCGGCGAAGTCCGAGCCGCCTGAGTCCTCCTCGCCGTCCGCCGAGAATCAGCACAACGAAAAGCAGCCGGCCGCCGCTCAGCCGAAGCCGCTGTTCAATTATCCGAGCCTGTGCGATGAATCCAAGCCGGAGAGGCTGCCTAGGCTGGAGAATCACGTGATGCGAGGCGCTCAGGCCAGGACTGCTTCTGGGTCGGATTGACGGCCTCTGGGACCTTCAAATAATTCTAACATAGACGCAACACACTCCATAATCGTATAAGATTATTTTAACACAGCTGGAGACCGTCTTTACTTTTGATATTTTTACTGCCTAAGCATGTACATATGCGTTGGTTTGTTAACTTACATTCTTTATGGGAGCCATGATAGTAGCCACTCTCTCAAGGCTTGACATCTCACAAGTACGAGGCTCCGATTCTGTTTTCCGGTCCGTTTCGTCTGACGAGCATGCAACTTGAAATCGTGCCATCAGGTTTTTTGTCGTCTTCGCGGCCACCACCAGCAGGTCAAGGTTGAAGCTGGTGTTCAAACTGGATTTGCATCAGACCAAAGAAAAAAAATAATTGAAACACATCTTTTATTCAATGCTTAATGGATAAATTTCAGTTAAATGTTGGTTTTCCCATTGCGGATCAACGTCTGGAGCGTCTCTTTCGGGCATAAAGTCGCATGACCAACCCTAACAATTTCAACATTCTTTCACCTGCCGAACGTAGGCTAACGAAAAGGTCGCATTTATCAACACTAAATTTCACAACTATAAAATAGACTGAAGGGATTGGAGACTTCACAAACCGAAACAGTACTGAGGCGTTTCATATTACCCAATTCATAGCTGCTAAGAGTTGAAACTAAAAGAATCTAGCCTAGTGGTCCAAGCGTTGGACTTGGAGCGTCGGACTTGAAAGGTCGGAGGTTTGATTCTCAACCCACTCGGAATAATTTGTGTCCTTGAGCAAGACACTTAACTCTGCATTGCTTCAGTTCACCCAGCTGTAAAATGGGTGCCAGCATTAGCTGGGTAATTGAGGGTGTGTGTGTCGACCCCCCAGTCCTTGGATTGAACAGCCGTACGCAGCCTTTTATCTACACGGAGCTTTTTGTAGATAAAAATATACAAAATGAATCCTAAAACTCAAGGAAACGATCCTTCTGGGCGTAGGTTGAACAAAAAGAAGCTTAACAAGACGAAAAATGAAAATTTCGGGATTGCAAAACGACCCCACCGAAATCAATACTGGAAGGACTGGCGCACAGAAACTCGATTCCGCCATCACGACTCTGCCCACAAAAAATTACATTGAATATTTTCAAGCTTTAAAAGCAGTCCCCATTCCAAATAATCAATTTTTGGCGGCAACATCTTTTTGATAAATATTTTTGACAGCAGTGTATCGCGAATGATGCCTTCATACACGGAATTAAAACAATCATCGTAGCTGACTACCGAGAGCAGAACCAGATTACTTGTAGAACGCCGTCAGAAAAATTGTAATTTAAAAATGAAAAAAGACTTTCACCAAATGAACAAAGCTGGGATATTTAATTGAAACGACCATTTTGTTTTGCGGGTACCCGCAGTGTCCTCAGTAGGCATTGCTTAATTTAAAAATTTCCCAAACAGTAGGCCCAAGCAATTGTCACTGATTGACTGTCGATTAGCGTAATTGAACACTTCAATCTGCTACTTCTACTACTACTACTACTACTACTACTACTACTACTACTACTACTACTACTACTACTACTACTACTACTACTACTACTACTACTACTACTACTACTACTACTACTACTACTACTACTACTACTACTACTACTACTACTACTACTACTACTACTACTACTACTACTACTACTACTACTACTACTACTACTACTACTACTACTACTACTACTACTACTACTACTACTACTACTACTACTACTACTACTACTACTACTACTACTACTACTACTACTACTACTACTACTAAAAATGTTCACACCAATTATAGTAATAGAAATCAGAATTCAAGCAAAATAGGTCTATGAAAAAATACCCACTAATTGACGACCAATTTCACTGATTGGAAATTTGCTAATTAAATTTACACTTCATAAAAGAAGAGAAATTTCAAGCGAATCATCCCTAAATCTTGACTGACTTCTGTCACAGAAAAGCGACAAAACATGCGCCACTTGCTTCTGATCTCCCTGCTTCTTGGCGTGACAGCTCATCGTCTCAATGCTGCCGGCAGCGCAATCTGGCGGCGAGTGCAGCTCAACCTGACTGAGTACCGAACTCTGCAAGTTTTCCCCAGCAGTAAGCTCATCGAGTGCCTGACTGCTGCCACTGCCGACACCGACGCCGTGCTGTTCGCTGAGCAGACGGGGCTGTGCAGCCTCATGAGCTGCCCGAAGGGCCGGCTGGGCTGTCAGAAATGTCGGCATTTCAATCAACCGGACCTGCCGCCGTCCGTCTGGGTGAGTTCGACTCACCGAGTTTCCAGTTCTCGCCTTCAAAAACTTGATGATGAGATGAACAAGCACACTCCAGCTGCCTTTTCTTTGAGATACCGAAACAAAACATGATAATATTAATTAGAGACTTAGCGAGCAATTCTAGCTGAGATATCAAGGCTCAAAGTTGATAATTCTTGATATCAGACCTATTTCTTTCCTGCTTTTTGCACATTTAATTTCTAAGAAAGTAAGCATAGCATTACGTTTTTTAATAAGGAGCTTTTTGGGTATTTTTTTCTTTGTTGTCTCCCCAACGGGGGCTACAACTGCTATTCCAATGAACAAATTTCGCTCTATTAAAAAAATTAAGGACCACTGTAGCATCAGGTCCAGGACGCAAAAGTTTCAATCGAAGAGAACTCATTGGACAGTCCGATTTTAATCTCGAGTTTGCACATTGACTTCATTTGATTCTTGGAAGCATTCGAAGTTAGGATTTTTTACTGCATGGAAAACTAAAGTAAAAGGAGGCAATATCTCACCTGGACTTTAGCTGGTCATTCGAGCCATCTTACTGTCGAATCCGTTCGCTTTATCATCTAACGCAGATTCGAGCATCTCAGAGTCGCGTCACTTGCTGGAGAACCTTCCAGCACAGGGTTGACGGCTCGCTGAGCTTCAACCGCAACTGGGCCGCGTACGTCAGCGGCTTCGGCCAGACCGAGCACGCCAACTTCTGGATGGGCCTGCAGCCGCTGCACCTTCTGACTCTGGACGGCACTCGGCGACTCCGGTTTGAGTTCGGCGACTGGGACGGCAACTGGTACTGGACGGAGAATCCCAACTTCACGGTAGCTGGCTCAGCCGACAATTACCGAGTCAGGATCGGGCCACTCGATGCCAGCAGGTCCAGCGTGCCCCAGTACAACCGCGGCTCTATGTGGAATATCCACAACTTTCAGTTCTCCACTCCTGATCAGGACAATGACGTGGCTGCAGTGAACTGCGCCTCCCTGCGCTCGGCTGGCTGGTGGTACGGCTACTGCAACTCCTTCAACCCCAACGGAATCTACTATGCGCCTCCGTTTCCGCCGGGCTTCGACTCCAGCTACTCACCTCTGTACTATTTCTACGACGGCTCCACGACCCCGCTCGACATGGACTACTCCATGCAAACTGTCGAGTGCCTGGTCGAGGATACACCTTGAGTATATATGATTAATTGAAGACATTATCAAACCTCGAACCAGTTGAGTGAGATACAATTAACTTACCAATCGAGTAACCAGAAGATCGAAATTCGCTGCTCCGATTTCTGCCCCTGTAGATAGTCCACACTGTTGGCAGTGGCAAATAAATATTCAAATGTTGCATCTCAAAACTTTTGGCCGATTCTTGAACTTCTTGCACTAATCTGGATCATCGAAATGCAGGTGTCTTTCGGAAACGAATTAGGCTGAAACTGGATAAAACGAGCGAAAAATTTGCTTCAAAATTTTCCCAGTTCGAACCAACGAGTCTTCAGTGGCATTTTCCTGAATTTAAAGTGGATTAACTACTGAAATCTGCACTTCGTACGTACGCACGGTAAAATTTAGACTTTCTATCTCTCTAAATCGGGCCTTAAAATAAATTATCTATCGAACGCGACTCAAGTGTTCGTCTTGATAGAACGACAACTTTTAGCGCAGTTTGAGAGACCCAGACAGCCCAGTTCAGTAGGAGGCCCCCCACCGGCTGTTTGACAACGCCATGGCCAACGCGGGGAGAGTCAGAGAGCGCGCATTCTTTGGGCATAAGTTACATTGAGATGACAGCAAGATCCTCAACCCAGTGTTTGATGATGCGAATAGACGCTGTTTCGGTGTTACGAGCGTATATAAGATTCACGTTTTGACTTTTTATAAGAACAGACTCATCTTGATTGACCAATTTTTGTGCTTAGAGACACGATCTAACGTTAGTATTCGCAACTGCTATTGGTATCTTATTGACGTGGTGTTAGTTGATACTACCGGCCATAGTTCCACAACAAAAGTAGTGCGCACGAGTTTTAATTCGACTTTAAAAAATTGCTCGATTCTGCATTCTGTGTGAATTCTGTGCGTACATCTGGCTCAGTTTCAGTTTGCTGTGTTTCTAAAAATAGCGCGGTGATAAAATATCAGTTTTCTATTTTTAAATTGCGTAGAATGATGGAAGGAATATATAAATATAGCATACATGAGCTGTATATCAACGTCAGTTGACAAGTTCTCAGCAGAATCACTTCGTCCACTCGCGTCTCGGTTGGCTAGATTCAGCCACACTGCAGCCTTCTGTAAGTTCCATGAAATACAAAATATTCCATTAGATTATCGATTCCTTACTGTACTAATTTTTACTCCCATCTTTGTTGTCTCCCCAGATAGAAAGACCATGGGGGTGTATTTCAAATACACACATTTTCCTTTGTCTGTATCTCCGAAAATATTCAACCAATTGCCATGAAAATCCCGAACACGGGCAAAAATTTTCCACTCTATTCGATGGAGCAACTTCGAGAATCACAAAAAATCGGCATCGTCGAGATATTCAACGATTCTCCTCGGGGTGTCAGGTGGCAAAAACCACCAACATTGGCAAAATTTTTCTGTTCAAAAAATCTCATCATGAAACCACGTCGGCTCGACAAACTATGCATATCAGTCGTAGAAGCCTTTGTTCTCAGCATCCTAGACACCAGGGTCTCCTTCATCTCCGTCTGTAGCATCGGCGGCGACCGTCGGGACCTTCAACGAAAGCACCCGATCGGTGTCTAAGAGACGGCTGCGTTCCCAAAACTGAAATGGAAGAATCCTCTTCTGCATGCAGCATTCAAACATTAGACATAATCGGTGAATGAAATGGACGACGGCGACCCTCTAGGCTGACCTGTAGACATACAGGCGACCTTCGGGACCTTCAACGGAGTGCCACCACGCGGCCCCGACGAGCTGGCACCCCCACCAGTACTGCGCACGTTGTACACCAAATTAAATAGTGACAATTGACTCCGCTTTTGTGTCTATTGGCCATTTGAATAAAGTGAGCAATAACTGGCGAGTTTCACCTCAAACTCTGAGATTGAGCAAGAGCT
The DNA here is from genome assembly GCA_002269645.1 of Macrostomum lignano. NCBI lineage: Eukaryota > Metazoa > Platyhelminthes > Macrostomidae > Macrostomum > Macrostomum lignano. The sequence continues at coordinate 596,708 of NIVC01000284.1, read as the reverse complement.
TAAACTCGAGCAACTGCTCTGATCTGGAGCAGTTGCTCAATGTTCATATGAATAAAGAAATTTCTCAAATGCGGAGCATTTGCTCCTCATTCTGAGCAACTGCTTGGCACCTCTTGGCCATAGACAAAGAGAAAGCGGTTTTATATTTTTCTGTCGCCAATGAAATCGGTAACTCTCCGATTTAACATGGTGCAGAACCATTGTATAATATGCAGACAAGCCTGGTTTGGTGCTTTGATAGAAAAATCACGATGTTAGCGGTTCCAGCTCGTCGGGGCCGCGTGGTGGCACTCCGTTGAAGGTCCCGAAGGTCGCCTGTATGTCTACAGGTCAGCCTAGAGGGTCGCCATCGTCCATTTCATTCACCGATTGTGTCTACTGACTGAATGCTGCATGCAGAAGAGGATTCTTCCACTTCAGTTTTGGGAACGCAGCCGTCTCTGAGTACCGATCGGGTGCTTTCGTTGAAGGTCCGACGGTCGCCGCCGATGCTCCAGACGGAGATGAAGGAGACCCTGGTGTCTAGGATGCTGAGAACAAAGGCTTCTACGACTGATGGACCCAGATTATTGAGCCAATATGGATTCACCATAAAGGTTTATACAGTGTAGTGTTGCCACCAGTGTCTTCGACAAGAATCGTTGAATATCTCGACGATGCTGACGTCGGATGACTTTGAAAGTTAGTTCGTCGGAAAGGGCGGAAAATTTTAATCCATATGGTGGACTTTTACGAAAATTGGAAAATTCTGTTTGCGAGATATCGTGAAATGGGTCGTGTGTATTTGTAATACACCCCCGTGGTCTTTACCCATGGGGAAAAATAGCGTGGTCTTTCTGCTGTTAAGTATCCCAAAGTGGAGCACAGGAATCAAATTTATTCAGGATACGTTGGCCCTTAGCATTTTCTGACTCAAATTGTACTAAAAATGAAACATGAAATGACCAAACAAATCAATTCAATAATATTTTAGGCCAACATGCAATGTTTTACGTGTAAATGCTCTGTGGTCGGCGACAAGGGCGTTGGAAAAACCAGTCTGATCATAACTTCTGCAACCAGCCAGTTTCCATCGGAGTACGTGCCGAATACGTGCGACCCCAAGGAAATCACAGGAAAAATTGGTACAGAGGACTTCATTCTGCAATTAATTGACTTGCCGGTGCCACTGGAATACGACAGGTAAATCGAGTGCAACTGATCAGCTAAAATATAACTTTAAAACCTCTTATTATTAAAAGCCTGAAAGAAATCCACTTATAGCGGTCCGCAGGGCTGGCCATAGACTATAAGTTAGCTGCCAGTTCAGCAACACTCATCGATGTCTTTGGCTGTACATCAGACTGTACACTGCATGATAATTCATCTTGCTTTGCATACTTTCTACTTTCCACTTCAGATTGCGTCCTCCCGCGTATCCCAGCTACGACGGCTACCTGATCTGCTTCTCGGTGATCGACCCGGCGTCATTTGAAAATGTGGAAACCAAGTGGTTGCGAGAGGCTCCGAGTTACATCTACAATAGCAGTACTCCATTCGTCCTGATTGGCACCAAGGCAGATTTGAGGACAGACCCGGATGTGGTTGAGAAACTGGCAAAGAATGGAAGGGCGCCGGTCACCTTCAAGCAGGGAAAAAAGTTGGCTAAGAAGACTAAAGCTCTCAAGTACATTGAATGCAGTGCGCTGACACACGTGAGTGCCATTCTCTAAATATTCTGCAGGTGCTGGCGCCTCTGGTGCTGGCGCCTCTGGTGCTGGCGCCTCTGGTGCTGGCGCCTCTGGTGCTGGCGCCTCTGGTGCTGGCGCCTCTGGTGCTGGCGCCTCTGGTGCTGGCGCCTCTGGTGCTGGCGCCTCTGGTGCTGGCGCCTCTGGTGCTGGCGCCTCTGGTGCTGGCGCCTCTGGTGCTGGCGCCTCTGGTGCTGGCGCCTCTGGTGCTGGCGCCTCTGGTGCTGGCGCCTCTGGTGCTGGCGCCTCTGGTGCTGGCGCCTCTGGTGCTGGCGCCTCTGGTGCTGGCGCCTCTGGTGCTGGCGCCTCTGGTGCTGGCGCCTCTGGTGCTGGCGCCTCTGGTGCTGGCGCCTCTGGTGCTGGCGCCTCTGGTGCTGGCGCCTCTGGTGCTGGCGCCTCTGGTGCTGGCGCCTCTGGTGCTGGCGCCTCTGGTGCTGGCGCCTCTGGTGCTGGCGCCTCTGGTGCTGGCGCCTCTGGTGCTGGCGCCTCTGGTGCTGGCGCCTCTGGTGCTGGCGCCTCTGGTGCTGGCGCCTCTGGTGCTGGCGCCTCTGGTGCTGGCGCCTCTGGTGCTGGCGCCTCTGGTGCTGGCGCCTCTGGTGCTGGCGCCTCTGGTGCTGGCGCCTCTGGTGCTGGCGCCTCTGGTGCTGGCGCCTCTGGTGCTGGCGCCTCTGGTGCTCCTAGAGGTCGTAGATAGAAGGTTGACTGCTTAATTCCAAGAATTAATTAAATCCAAACTAATCTAGACAGGTTGAAACTGTTGCAACATTGCTGTAATAATCAGCAATTAAATTCAAATTGCAGGAAAATCTGGCATCTCTCCCTACGGAACTTGTCAGCGCTCTCCAGGAACAGTATCTCAAAAGGACCAAGAAGAAGAGAGAATGTCAAGTTCTGTAAATTACGACTCATTATTATTGCTACTTCACTACTGTGACGAACCTTGGCAATAAATTGCTGGGTCAAAACTAACTTTAAGGATGGTAATATATTTGTAAAAAGCTGAGATTATCTGATATATATTCTTCTACTATTTCTCGCTTATTACTCTTGCTGATTACGGTATTTATTAATATTTTGATTTTAAATCTAATATTGTGAAAATTGTTTAACTTCAAACTTTTAATGTAAGTTTTTAGGTGTTGAAAAAAAAGATTACCACAGTATTTATTTACTCAACAGTAGAATTTCTTGTTTTTTGTAACTTTATTTTATTTTATTCCAGCTGTGCTTGGGTCCCAGCACATTTCGTAGGTTCTCCTGGCTAAAGTGAGCGTAAATTGACGATTTTAGACGAATCAATGTTTTGACGAAAGTGAATCCGAGTTTATAGAAGTTGCGTCAGCAGATTGTCGATATGAGTTGGAGTCTGACAAAACTAAAATGAAGTTTTGTCAATGCCAAAAAAATATAGGCTTTCTTCTTCATGCAAATCTGTGCTGGTCTGTCGATATTTAAAAGGAGTTTGTCTAAAATGATTGTCGATTTACATGTACAGAGCTAGAAGTTTCGAAGTTGAACTTGAACTTGAAAGTTGAACGAAAGTTTGTCTTCATGTGACATTACATGCATAGGTTATAGGTTGCATGCAAAGGTTAAAAGAACACTGAGTAAGATTTAAAAGCGTTAAGGAAGTTTATTAGGTTAAGCAATTAAATTGGGTGAAAAGTAAAACTTAAAATTAACCTACATGTATATCTTCTTTGGCAACACACTATTTTAAAGCAGTTCCTACAGTCATTAGTCAATAAATATTTGGATACGTACATACAACGCTTGCAAGTATTTCACCTCAGAGCAGGTTCTTTTTCTACTCCAATATCCGTATGGATGCTTCACCTACCAACATATGGTTCTAATATTACTCGTATTGTAACCGGATGTCCACACCAGTCAAAATAACACTGCGATCTCACCAGTACATAGAAAGGGAAAATAAGAAATCGAGTTCACTTCGGTTACTAAAGCAGCCTCAGACTGGTTTGGGAGTCGCTGCATCGAAGGTTCTCGATTCACCGCAAACGAACTCATCATCAACTGTGATTTTCGGTCGCTTCGGGCTCGAGTTATACCATCTGCCCGCTGTGGTGTCGTGTCTCAATAGACTAACACAGAAAGCCGCGATTAATTAGCCAAACAAGAATTCGAGGAAGGTGCGCTCCACTTAGGAAGACGAGTAAGCTGCGCTTATATTTGCATTCAAGCATGAGTTATTATAAGATCGATAATTTCGGCAACGCAAAAAATACTAATTATTTGCATAACATTTACGTTGACGCCTACTTACAGTAGAGTAGTAAGAAAAATAACCCTATTCAAACTAAGCTTGATATTTAGTAAAACGGTCGTTTTAAGGGTCGCCATCATAAACCCGAAAAATCACAACTCCGAATGCACTTCCCATCATAAATCCGAAATATCATAAACCCGAAATATCATAAACCCGAAATATCACAAAACCCGAAATATCACAAACCCGAAATATCACAAACCCGAAATATCATAACTCCGAAAACCAAAATAGTGTTGGACATTGCTAGAAATTTCAGAGTTATGATTTTTCGGGTATATGATGTGCGTTGCTAGCAATTTCGGAGTTACGCTCGTATGATATTTCGGGCTTGTGATGGAAAGCGCTTTTCGGAGTTGTGATTTTTCGGATTTGTGATGCCCCCTTTCAAGGGCTCCCTTGTCACGACACAACACCCGCAATGCTTTTTTCCTGCAGTGCCACGCAGCAGATTGTGTCTAACTTAGGGACCCGCAGCACCACTATTTTATTCGTTCTATGCGCTGATCGATCGATTTCTACCTTCCAAGTACGTATTTGCATAAACCTATAGTTGCATAAACCTATAGTTTCCCTCATATATGAGTGCTCAAGTGGAGGCTAGGCTTGTAAATGTTAGGCAATTGGGACTGCCACCTGTGCACCCCTCTACCTGTCCGTCCGTGCCCCAAACTTTATCTCTCTTTTTCTCAGTAGGCGACACCTGATCACCCCTGGCACTACTATCTTTAACATAGCCACCGATCTCTCCAGTAGTTGAACTAGCCATGGAATTTCCACGGAATTTCCTGCAGTCGGGTTCCACTAACTCTCACCAGTTAACTACATGTGGCAGACTGGTGGAGAGAGGGGAGGGGCAAAAGATTGGCCGATATATATAACTATTATTTTAACTAAGACTGCTGGAATTTTGTTTCCGATAGCTAGCTGGTCTGGATTTTATGCCCTAAGCCTTAACTTATCATTCTGTCAACCCCCCTCGAAGCACAGCGAGTCTGTAAGTGTTTAAAGCATTACAAACGATAATCTTCGAATTCACAGCAAATAAATGGTTTCAACGAAATACCTTGCCAATTAAGAAAACTGCGTCAAGTGAGTTTTTCACGCATATAATTATGTTCAATCGTGCTCGAAACTTCCTGGAAAGCAAAATAGAAGATATTTTGGAGAAGAATGCAGCAGAAAATGCAGTCAAAGCCGCCGCCAGTGGTACAAGAGAAGATCTGGAAAAATATTTGCAAAAGATTTCGGACAGAGACAGCTCGGACAAGTGTTGCACGGAGGCGACAAAAGCTGCAGCAGCCAATGGCCACGGAGAAGTTGTCGCTGCTCTGATGGAATTCTTTTTCGACAAAAGCAGTAAAGATAGTTGTTGTGCGGAAGCAGCCTGGATCGCTGCAGGAAATCAGCACTGGAATGTTGTGACTTTTTTGGTGCAAAGCATCTCTGACGAACAACTGCGAGATGACTTCTGTTCATCTTACATAAAGGCCGTTTCGGAAAACGCTGGCACAACAGACGAAACTTTTGAAGACGCTCCTGCACTTGCAAATAACGATCTTTTTAACGATGAACTCATTATTTTTCTAGCAGGTACAATTCGCGATAGGCAACTCAAAGATCAATACTGCATAGACGCTGCAGAATCTGCGTCCAGCCATGGCAATATGAACTGTGTGGCCTCTCTTGGGCAGATGATTTCTGATTCGGACGGCCGGGATTCTTTCTGCATCTCCTATGCAGAGCAATCTGCTGCATCCAATTGCTTGGAAGCAGCTACTTCGCTTTTAAGAAATATTTCTAATCCAGCACTTAGAGATAAAAAATGCATCGATTTTGCTGAATCCTTTGTATTATCTGGCAGTTGGGATATCGCGAAGTCTCTAGTTGAGCTGATCGCTGACCCCAGTCGCAGGTATCTGTGCTGCATGAAGCTTGCAGACTTAGCACATTCATCTGCTCAGTGCGAAGATCTGGTTTTTCTGGCTCTAACCATTGAAGACAAAAACATGAGGGATCAGTGCTGCCTGAAAGCAGTAGAAATCCTTGCAGACAGAAACGAATGGAATGAAGTGAAAACTTTCATTGAGATCATTGACGATCAAAGCATTCTCGAAAGTAGCTGCATGATAACTGCAGGGGCTGCAGCAGATACGAAAAACTGGGATGTTGTCGCGACTGTCGGCAAGTATATTCCTTCCAGCATGTTGCTGAAAGACGAGTACTGGAGGTCCGCGACGGAGACTGTTGCAGAAAAGATGGATATCCGCAGACTCAACGAGTTTCTTGTGTCCACTGCTTCAAAAGCCGGAGTCGGGTCAGTTCCGATTTTATTCCTCAAGCTCGGACGGAAAAGCGGTGGCAGCCATTCCAGCTGACTGGCTGCTCCGCAACTCTCCACTGCTGAAGCTGCTCTCTCAGCACCTGGAGATTCCTGGTGACGATTCAGTTTTACGATATACGCTGTCTAAAATGCATGCCGTTCGCATCGCTCAACTGCTCTGCCTGTCCATCACGCACAGTCTTGTCGCACTGGCACTCACGATAATCAGAAGCCAATACTATAGCGACACGCATGTCGATCAGCAGAATAGCACAGGAGCAACCGCTTTAATGCTGGCAGCAGATGCGGGTCAGCACGACGTCATCAATGAATTGCTGCTTCACGGTGCGTCTGTGAGGGCTGTAGATGGCCAAGGTCGGACGGCTCTGTCTCGAGCGTGCATAGCGGGCCATGTTTTATCTGCCAAGGTTCTGATAAACGAAGGAGCAGACCCAAGTCATCAAGATCACCAAGGCATGACATGCGAGCAGCTGGCTAATCAATATCATAACTACCAAGTGCTTCCGGTGCTGCAAAATGGGTGCGTCTTTTAATCAATATAAATTTCTTTTTTTCTGAATATCAATGCAAATTCAGAGACTACGAAAGGACACTACACCTTTTTGCATTCAATTTCAACCAAAGTCGCATTCAATTTCATCAAGCTGGCATTCAAAATCGGCAATCTAAATTAGCCATCTAAATCTTCATTCAATTTAAGCATGCTCGCATTCCATATCAGCGAACCACATTCAGCGAACTGCATTCAATTCAATTTTTTCTCAAACTTGTCTGCTCGTCTATGGGTAAACTTTATTGACGCGTGCAGATTTTGCGCTCAATTTCGGCAATCTGCATTCAAATTCAGCAAAACACATTCGATTTCAACCACAGACGAATGTTCAATTCCATGTACAGTTTACATCCAAAGAGGCTCTGTCGATCCTTTCATTTCACTTCACCCCAGCTTTCTGTTTTTTTTTGACTGCAAGTGTAGATATCGAACATAGATATGAGTGACAATGAGATCATCAAAGAACAAGCTGTCGAAGAAATTGAGTGAGAAGAAGAAGACGGTCGAGGACCATACGCACGAGTTTCTGACGGAGATAGAGCCCGCCTTATCGATGCCCACGAGACAGGGCAGGACTATTTACAACTTGCAGAGCTCATGAACACCAATGGGGACTGAAGCACACTTGACGTGACTTCGATTTTCTGTTTTTGTTCCCTATGACACTGTACATGTATTGGACGACGTTCGTTTTGTTTTACGTTAAGTTAATAAAATTTTGCTGAATTTGAATGCAGATTGCCGAAATTGAGCGCAAAATCTGCACGCGTCAATAAAGTTTACCCATAGACGAGCAGACAAGTTTGAGGCAAAATTGAATTGAATGCAGTTCGCTGAATGTGGTTCGCTGATATGGAATGCGAGCATGCTTAAATTGAATGAAGATTTAGATGGCTAATTTAGATTGCCGATTTTGAATGCCAGCTTGCTGAAATTGAATGCGACTTTGGTTGAAATTGAATGCAAAAAGATGTAACAAGTCGTGAAAATTTCACTGGAGGCCGGTTTTGTTCTGGTAATGTTGTTTCTCTCGACCAAGTTTGTCTATGGTAAAGCTCTATTTAATGTATGCAATGCAAGAGCAAAATCCTTGCGAAATCCGTTTAGACAAGCAACCATAGCTAACATGCTTGCAACGAAAATTGGCCCCAATGAAATTCAGGAAATTTTTTGAGTTTCACTCATCCTCCTTCTTACAATGTCTTCCATGTACAAAAACGAATTTAAGTGTTTTAAAATTAATTTTGTGCTTTTAGAACTTCGGAAAACACGACAATGGATTTTTTGCGTCAAACAAACTCGGTAAGCGATTCGGAGGTTGTCTAAATGCATTGTCCTGGTGCCAAAACCATAGACACAATCTACTATTGAGAGCATGTTTCTAAGAAAATTTTGCTTCTGTTTTTTTAAATACGATCGTATGTGTTACTGAATATTTAGCTTTAACAAATTTAGAAACAGAGAGCTAAGTCGGAGTTGGCACCAGCAGCTTACCCAGGCAGGATTCAGTCTGCGCAGGGCAAAGTGTCAGCAAGTACTGGGTCGCACTCTGCAAACGCTGGTTCAAAGCTCTTCAGATGGTCAGAGGCAGATGACTGGCAGCTACCGAGAAGGCTGGGGGAACAGTCTCGTGCAGGTGAACGGCAGAGTAGGGGCTCAATCCGACATCGACTGGACTACGATGGACTCTAGACAAGTAACTCACCTGAAAGGAGGCTGCCAAAGGTCTGAAAATTGCAAAAATTCTCCACTGCTTCAGGTTAGAGAAGGCCACGCTCAGGTGCAAGCTGGATCGGGTAAGTTTTGCCCAGCTTATCAGTAACGCTTGCTTGTGCTCTGTTAAACCTTACAACTTTAATAGTCAAGCCGCAACGAAGATCAAAGACTGATTTAAAGTACTAACTGAGCCCTGGCAACAATTCGACTAAGGTATAAACTGTTGTTGTCTCTTTTCAGGCAGCCAGCCGGCGATGACGACCCCAGCGAGCGGTGTTCGACCCACAGAAGACATCTGCGAAGCTATCCAATGTTGCAGCGACTTCTGTCAGGACCGAATTGCAAAGCTTCTTCCTAACCGAGATCTGCCCCCAGTGCACCTCGTTAGAGCGACTCGACCAACTCGCCGAACGAACTCAGAGTGAGTTTCAGCTTCCATGAAAAAGAATCTTGGAGAGCGTAAGCGAAGTACAAGGCCAACTTTTCGTCATCTTGAAATACATATTTAAGATATACATGCCCATCAATTTGCAAACACGGCAGGTCTCAAGACCTACGCAAGACTTTGCTCCTGTTCATGCTGGAGAAGCAAGGCAAAGATAGTTTGGCATTCGGTGGAGAACTTGGTCGATCTGCTAAATGAATCGCTCGACACGATGCTAAGCTTCGTTGCTTCCGGCAGCTCGCCTGTGTCTGCATTCTTCATGCTGACGCTCCGTTGTACTTCAAAAATGCTGGAGTCGGAGGTGACTTAGTCAACGCAAGGACAAAAGTTTCGGACCAATTCAGAGAGATTAGAAGCAATATAAGACAGGTGTATGAGGCAATGAAAGAACAGATGATGTCTCTACAGTCGGAGGACTTCTACTTTCACCCGTTCACTTTGCTACCTCTAACCAGAAAAGTAGAAAAACCTTTTCAAGCCACACAACCTGCAGATTCATCCATTGCGGTCTACTGCATGGTGAACCAATGCATGGTTGATCTGCAGTCAGAAGCAACTGACAAGGACGAGCTAATGGAACAGCTTAATATCCTGGATCAGCTTCAGTGGTGTAAATGCGCAGTCTTGTGCATGAAAGTCATGGCGTATGTGAAATCCAAGGATTCTGCACAGGCTGACATCCTCCTGAAGAAGCTGCAATCGCATCAAGTGCAGAGAGGTTGGAAGCCTGAAAACCTTCTGAGTAAAGACTTTTTCGATATTGAGGAAGACTGGGCGTGGAGGTTTTGCCTCCCCTGCGACAGTCCGCCTCGACTGCCGTTCCTCCCTGAGTTCACTCAGACTCTGTTGAAAGCCAGACTGTCGCAGCCTGGCTCCGCCCACCTGTACGTGAATTTTCGCTGCCTCAGCTGGAGTCTCCAAGCTGAGCTTCTACGAGATCTTCCAATCGACATTTTTGAGAGTGGCGTGTGAACTGCAAGAAGACCCGGATTTAGAGGAGCTTCTTACCCTGGCCCACTACAGCCAGTCGTTGGAACACAGGGAATTCTGCAGGCACCAAATCGAGACCATAATCTCTGAGAAACGCGTTACCCTGGATGGCGACGAACTTCGACTCGTCCTTGACAAGCTGTCACTCAATAAGTAGATTCGAATATTTAACAAACAATAAGTCTGATATTGGATAGCATTCAGTTGGGATTTTTTTTACATGATTTAGAAATAACCTTAGGAAAGACTATTAGGCTTTATTGTACAAGTCACCCTGGGTTCATCATTATTACAGGTGCAAGGCAAAAATTTAAGGCAGGAAGGGCGATATCAATAGAATACAAAAGCTTTATTTTAGCTCGTATAAACTGTTCTAATAATCCTTATCAACACTAGGAAAGAAAACTGTGACTTTATGTGATTCGATTTCAAATAAGGAGAAAATGTTAATGTGAGTTGCATAATTGCTGGACATTATCGCACATTCAAGTCTGATTGATTAAATCTTGACCAAAGCTAAATTATAAAAAATATAAAAAGGAAGTCAACCGAAGGCATGTCTTTCTAGGCTCCTACAATAAGTTTATTCCTTTTTTGACTGAAAAGAAATAATAGCGCTGTAGTTATATAGTTTATTCGAATGACAATTATATGCAATCGTTTTTGTCTTAAAACTGTTTTTCTCATGTGCCTCAATTTTGGTACGAGCTTCTGTCCAGCGCATACGGTTCTCTAATCATGTATATTGTAAAGTACAAATATGCTGTACAAAACCTGCAATTGCATGTATTAATTTTTTTGAAAAGTGCGTTTTGATTTGATATCCCTTATCCGGATTAGATGCATATCCTTACGTGTAACCGCTCTTTGTTTTATTATACTACGTTTTAACGTCCTCCATGTAGGTTCGTAGTATTGGCTGGACATGAAAAATCCAAAAATTATATAGTAGGGCGGTCGCGATATTGAATGTTTCAAATAAAGCTGACTGTCAAGGACTACTAAAGTACTCGTAGAAGGACGCAACACTCGAAATTTATCGAAAATGTTTTGAAGGCCACTTTTTGCCGAAAAATACACTACGGAGATGGGAAATTTTCATTTTAAGCAAAAAATTGTTATTGCATTCGATAGGAGGCAGATCCAACTTTAATATTCTGAAATGTTGTGCCTTTCTTATAGCTCCATTCATATATAAAGCTTTTGGTTCAAAAAATAGGATTCATGTTAATCCTTTATTCTACGTACATTTTCTGCAACTAAAAATCATAAAAATTATGGTTTTATGAATCTATCTTATCATCTCCGTTACACATATTGTTACCCAGATAGCTAAGAATAACAAAATAGATTCATAAAACCAATGAGCTGTGCCGTGCCATTTTAATGGTTTTTTGGGCAATTGACTCACCCGATTTCTCACTACCGGTGTCTCACCTGACTGACTGACTGAAAGAATATAAGATATAATGTATGTGATAGGGAATTCCATTAGTCCATAGAGAAATCTACTATCCCATTCTACTGAATTACTCGTACTTTCAATGAAGTACCACTGGGTGACGAATTGAATCACGACAGAATAATTAGTTGAGAATTGAAAACGAGCAATGCGTGTACTTACAGAAAGCAGAAGTAAAAGCAGATATTTGAGACGCGTTGAAACAAACAAACAACACAAGGCTTTTAGGCCGAAAGGAAGGAGAATTCATAAAAACTGCCGAACGCCACACTGCGATGCTCGCATGATGTGAAAAAGCAGGCGCTGGGGAGCAGTGATACAGCGCGGAGTCTGCAAGCCGCTCCCAGTAAACAGTTTGCAGTGTCGCTTTTGGCAACAAAGTAGCG
>NIVC01000284.1:457500-583955 GCA_002269645.1 Macrostomum lignano | reverse complement strand
TACGCGCATCGATGTAAATCTAGCTCGTATCAGTTAGATAATATATATTGGCTAGCTAACTAATAGCTGAGAGCTACCTCTCCTCTCCTCTCCTTCGCCTTAAGTGAATCGATTTCATTCATTTGGCCAGCGGCCACAACACTCTCCTCGCGCACCTACCCCCAGCTAGCCCTCTCTTTATCAGTCCTGTCTGGCTGGGGCGCTCGACCCTTGTTTGCTTGTTTACCCGTCTTCTCTCTCCGCCTCGCTCCGCCACAGTTCTAAACCACGCCTCTGCCAAGTCTCAGTCACGCCACCGCCACCGTCAATTATCTCGACCACGCCACCACTACCGTCTATAAAGGGTTCTTGCTACGAGTACCGCAATCACACGATCACTGCCATCACATCGTCGACATTGCCTCAGGCTCATCGACTCGCTCTATCATCAATCATCCATCTTATTGTTGCGTAGCCGCCCAGTGCATTCCTTACGGATTTAGCAAATACGAGCGTACTCTGGCCATCTCTATAAACTACCCAGACGGAATTGATAATAACGATCGCCCAAACTATCTACTCATACGGTTACAATAAATAAGAATTGCGGCCACCGCCCGCATCATTCGCTACTATCATCAAGTGCTACCGCTACAAAATTTGCCTCTGCTGTATTTGTCTTCGTCAGTTAATTTCGAGTCTGCCGGTTATCGTCACATTATAACTAATTTAAAATAATCAAACACCAATATTTTCTTCGTGATTTTAGTTTGATCGAAGCTTTCATACTACTACACCTATATCACTATACCAATATTATAGTGCTGTTTGTGTCCTGTTTGTTAAGGTTATTGGAATAAGAGTTACATATAGGTTGCAGCAGACAATACTGGTCAATCTATAGTTAAGTATTACTATCGAAATAGCATAGTTATGTAGTGGTAACATAACATATAACTTCCTTCTGAACCTAAAGCAGTGAAGGCTAAAGAGTAGGCTAGACAAATTAAATTATTGGAATCAAATCATATTCAGTATTTAATTGAAGATTAGGTTTCCTTGACAAATATATTGTGCCAAACTTGGGTAGTTCTAGATACTTAGACAGGAAAATATATCTTCATATTTTCATGGATACAATATATAAACATTAGGTAGGGTGTCCAGTGAGAATTTTTTTCTGAAATTTTTTTGGTTTTGACTTATGTAACTTATAGACCTGGATGTTATGAGTAAAATGACACTTCACTTTTTTAATTTGGTCAAGTAATAAAAAAGTTATGAGTATTTTTGTTTTAAAAAGAATGCGTTTTTCCCTATTCTTAATACATTAGAAAGTGAAGCCAATTCCACGTCATTTTTACTTTTTTCTTTAATTAAGTGTAAATAACTTTTTTGTTAGTTAAGCTACTTCTTTGACTTTGGTGTCAATTTTTAGGTAATTTAACTGTGCAATATAATTTGTAACTAAAAAAGTTCTCCTGCTTAGCAGTTTTTTGCTGCAGGATGTTCTGTTAATAAAAAAATGTTTTTTTTATGCTGCCGGAGTCATACTTTTTTTACTTTAAAGTCCCCTTAAAATACTTGTACTATACTTAGACAGACTTTCTTGGTGTCAAACTTTAGATTTCTTTTAGTTCTTTTAGGAAACATAAAATTGTGCAGTTTAAGTATAGCTGTAGGTAGGAGAATTTTTTAAGGAAAAATTGTGAATAAGGGTTCAGGAAGTCAAACTGGGTGATAGTGTCTAGTAAACAGTTTTAAGTTAGAATGTCAGGGTTTTTACTTTTTTTAACAAATACAACTGGATGTTATGAGTAAAATGACATATTACTTTTAAAGATATGTTGAATAATAAAAAAGTTATAAGAATTTTTAAAAAAAAATTCATTGCACTGCTTCTCTCTCTGTATTGTTGTAAATGGGTAATGACATGTATATGGTATAAAAAATGTTTCATAACTTCATAAGTTTCTGTTTCCATATTTTCTGGCTTGTCCTTAATATATAAATATGACTAATATTATGAGTATCTGGCTTTACTGTGAGTTTATGTCATTGATCATGTCAAAATATACTATTTCACTTTCAGATGCTATTATGTCATAATATAAATTGTAATTGTAAATTATGTCAGAACAATATACTCATACTCAATTTTATCGCTCCATTTCTAACCCTCACTCCAGTGCTTCTGCTAGCATTTAAATTGAATACTACATAATATTTCATAAGAATAAGCCGTGCAAGCAGATCTCGCCTCGAATGTCCTGCTGAGTGGCTGTCGAGCGCTTGGTGTCATCGACATGCTGGTGATTCGGCCATTGTGGATGCTGAACCGGCAGTCAACAGTCCGAATTCTGGACATGAACCAGCGCTACGAGCAACTCTGCGACTGGCTGGAGGAGCTGGCCACGGCAGACGGCTTCCGCTTTTCGGGCGACCAGAGCCCATTTCCTGACCTTGCTGGGGCAGTGCTAGCGCCCGATGACGCTGGCGACGTTTGGAGTGCGTTGACGGCCGATGCGTCGCAGCTGGACAACGATCTACTGAGCCAGGCGCTGCAGTCACCGCTGCATACATGCTCGTGCTGCTTCATCGTGAGGTCTGCGACCACTTGCCCGGCGGTGCCCTGCGCAATTTGTCCGACGAGCAGCGCCGTCTGACAGCGGATGCGCCGAAAGACAACGTCGCTCCGAGCGCAATTTTGCTGTGCTGGACAGCACGGTGACTTGCAAGCCGCACATGCGCCCATTGGCTCGAGAGGCGTACGTCCTCTTTCAGCAGAACGCTACGGAGCAGTGGCTGCATCAAAAAACTCGAGATGAGCAGGAGGCCATGCTTTCTCGGGCTCGGAAGATTTCCGGGAAAGTTGAGGCACGGGCAAAGGCGACGAAACAGGCGATCGACAAGGCACGGCAGCAGTTGCAGCAGGCGCGCATCGAGGCAGTGCACCGCAAGAGAGTCGCCAAGGACTGCTCCCTCCGTGACCACATGCGCGCTGTTCACGAGTTCGGCGGCGTCTGGATTACCGTCAGCGACATGACGGAGGCGCTGCAGCAGCTCCCATCTGGACGTCACGAGCAAGCTGTGACAGCGCAGCTGCGTCTGCAGAAAGCCATGAGTAAGACAGCGTAGTTTTGGTATTAAGTAGGAAGTAAATTTTTAAATTGGTCTTTAGCAAAGAAAGTTTCACGAAAATTTTGCTGAAAGTTGACTTTCAAACGTTCAGGAATCAGGTAATTTGGAGAATTCATTATCACCTACAAACTTACTTCCATGCAGAGCCTACTCTGCCAAGGGACCTGGCTGCCCTGCTCAACCTGTCGCGAGCCGGTGTAAGACGCAGCCTGCCCGCCCTGACTGCCAACCTGCGACAAGTAATTGCCCATCTGGAGGCTGAAAAGGCAGCAGTTGCCGTCGCGGTCGACACCCAAGGCAACACCAACATCCGGCCCTGTAATGAGCGGGCAGAGCTTGTCCGCTCTGCTGTCACCAAGAAGCTGGAGGCCCGTCAGGTGGCAGCTACGACTGGCCAGCAGCACCAAGGTGGCGCGCAGGCAGCGGGCGTGGTGCTAGCGCGTCAGGCAGTCGGGCACGCGTCGGGGTCGCGGACGTGGTCAGGGGCGTGGCCGTGGCCAGGGTAGAGCTTCGAGCAGGCAAAAGCGAGCGCCGCTGCCGACTTCTGATTCGGAGTCAGACTCTGCCGAGGCCATTGCAGAGCAGCAGGCTGCTGCTATTCCCCCCTCGCTGAGCAACCTCCCACAGCTGGAAGGCCGACGTGTGGAGGTTTTGTTTGGCTACACCGACGGCGAGGTCTGGGAGCAGGGTGTCGTTGTCCGCCGTGTTCCGGTACCAATGCAGACATCCTTGAGCAGAAGTTCCAGGTTGTGTTTGACGACCATGGCAGCACAACCTTTGAATATAACTTGTACGAAGACTATTTGAAGGGCGACCTTCATGTCCTGTCAGACGACGAGTAGCTCAACAGAGTTACTGAACTTCTTGAATATTGAGTCTAAACTGAAATGATCAAGTGAGAGTGGATAATGTAGTATAGGTAATTACAATTCCTCAACTAAAAGCAACATTACTATCATATAAGTTGTTTAGATCAACAGCTCATATACATCAATTTCAATTTGGGTCAAAGCAGAGTCAAATAGTCCCCATTAGAAGCTGCGAAATGCCCAGTTTTGTTTTTCCCTATCTCCGCAGTGTATTTCCAAGAAACGTTCTACAGTCTATGGCCAATGGTGCCTTTGCGTTTTGGCCTACATAGAAATCCTTTCTAGACCTGATTTGGGGTGCGTTAGGCTACATTTTAAGCAAAGGAAACATTCGTGCTTCAAACAGGCCATCCAATATTTGAAGTTTTACATTTTCCTATGAGATTTTACATGTATTTGGTGAAATTTTTGCCCAGCACTTGCGTTTATAGTTAGGAGGTCGAACTTTCACTGAAACTGCTTCATTTGGTTGCCATAACAACTACATAAAGTTTCAGGGGCATGCTTACACCCGATCTTGAAAAACTGACATTCACCAATTTTCATGTACATGACATGCTTGTACATGAAAAATTTTTTTCTTCAAAAAATAGCTCCTAAGGTACTCATACATGTTTACTAAGCTCCAGTGTTGAAAAAATCATGAAAAACAGTTCAGTTTTTATGTAGGACCAATTCTACAAAACCCACTTTCTTTTTTGGATTTTGCCTCAATTTTAAATTTCTGTAAAAATGGCACAACTTTGCCATGCTGTAACTTTTTTTGTATAAAATGAAATCGCTTGATCTCTTTTTTATGTTGTAGATATAAGTCTTAACTTTCTAAAAGTATAAACTCATTGCTGTAGCTTACATACTTACCGATTTACAGACATTTGAAATTAGGTCATTTTCATATTTTTCAAAAATCATACATTGAAAAAATAGCTCACTGGACACCCTACATTAGGCCTGACCATAATAATCATGTTATTGTCATTAATTAGGCCTTTATATATACAAGCTGTTAAAACCCATAGATTTTGAACCCAGGGAATTCCAATCCCTGGAACTACTTTTGCATGTATTCTGAAATCTAAGGTCATACACAAACAAAAACTTGTTAAGAGTTAGTAGGATCGAGGTAAACAAAATGGAGTACATTCGCGTAAAATTAGGATTTAAGGCAAACATTGATATTGTTGGCTAGGGGGCTTTTTACTTTAAATAGGCAATTAATGTCTATCTGACTCTAAAACATGTATTGGCAAACTCTGGCCTCTGCTTCTGACTCTCCCTATGTCCCTTGGATTCTTTGAAACTTCTATCTTCTCTTCTGTTTCCTCTCTTCTTTCTCGTCTTTATTTGCTCTCTGATCTCTCCTTTCTCTTCTCTCTCTTCTCTTTTATCTCTTTTCATTTCTCTGCTTTCCCCCTCTCTCTCTGCTTCCCCCTCTCTCTGTTTCCCCCCTCTCTCTTATCTCTCTTCTCCCATCTTTCTCCTCTCTACTCTCTCCCCTCCATTCTCCTCTTTTTTCTCCTCTTGCCTCACTCACTTCTTTCTCCCTTTGTCTCTTCTCTTGACTCTTGTCTCTGTAATCTCTTGTCTCTTATCTCTCCTCTGTTCTCTCTATTCTCCCATCTCTCATCTGTTCATTTTTGTCTCTGCTCTCAGCTCACCCCCCCCCCCTTTCATCTGTCATCTTCACTGTCTTATATGTTCTCTCATTCTGTCCTCTGTACTATTTTCGTTCACCTCTTTTGTCTCCTCACTTTCCCTTCTTTCTTCTTTTCTCTTGTCTTCTCTTTTCTATATAGACTCTCCCTCTCTTGTCTCGTCTTTTCTCTCTTTCCACTCTCCTTCTTTATCTCTCATTTCTCATTTTCCAATCCTTCCTACATCTCTCTTATCTGTACAACCTAATCTCTTCTCTCTTCCATTTACTCTCTCATCTCTCCTTTCTCCTCTTTATTAACTCATCTGCTCTTCTCTCTACTCTCCTCTCATCTGCAGCTCTCTGCTCTCTCCTCTATACTTGCTCCTCTACTCTCTCCTCTCCACTCGCTACTCTACTGTCTACTCTACTCTCTCCTCTCTACTTGCTCCTCTCTACTCTCTCCTCTACTTGCTCCTCTACTCTCTCCTCTCCACTCGCTACTTTATTCTCTACTCTCTACTCGCTCTTCTACTCTCTCCTCTCTACTTGCTCCTCTCTACTCTCTCCTCTCTACTTGCTCCTCTCTACTCTCTCCTCTCATTGTCCTCACTCCCTCATCTCTTCTATTATCTTTTATATTTCTCTTATTCTCTTTCTCATCTCTCCTCTCTTTTTAAATAGTCTATTCCTTCTTCTCCACTCTCAACTGCCCCTCAGCCATAAGCTGGATTCTTTTCTAGCCTTTGAGGTAAAAGTCTGCCCATTCCTGCTTGGAAAGCCAGTTTGTGGGATGTAGTACTCTCATGGCTGTTCTCATGCTTTGATCATATCATCTTTCTTGCCAATTTGCAAGCCTTGTGTTATAGGCCTTTTGGCTCTCTATGAAAATCCCACCGTCATGTCACCAAGCTGTGCTAGGGGTGTTAACTAAGTCTTTCTGATTGTTAACCTTTGCCTAGTTACTTATCTTATGAACTACCACCAAAGTTGTCCTAGTGCTAAACTTCTGTCTCTCTAGTCTCTACTTAATGTACTTTTGCATAAATGTATTACTATTATTGGTAGCGTCTACTTATCTACTTATATTGGTAGCGTCTACTTATCTACTTTTAGCCTGAGCAGTCTATTGGCACTGTCTAATTCTTAGTCTCTCAGTCCTGCCATTCCTAGGATCAGAGGGTCATGGCTTTATGCGTTTTCCCTGCCCTGAGGCAAATCCTCCTGCTTTTAAGCAGTTCTTCTGCCCTGAGGCAATTCTCGCTTTTTAGCAGATCTTAATACTACTCCCAATTTGGGGCTTCTACTCTAAGAAATGATTAAGTCAATTTTCAAGTGACTGCTTTTAAGATTTAGTAAGAGCTTATTAATGTTGCTCAAGGTTAATTGATGAGTCAAGGACGGTTGCTCTTTTGGCCCGCTCGGAGCTTCTATTTATATTGGCCATCAGGCTTGTTTAAAACAAAAGGTTAATATTCTTACGATTAACAACATTGAAACAAAAAATACTAGTAATTTCTTTTTTGCATAAATTTGAATGTGCATTTTTCTAAGAAATGAAGCATTCGTGCATAGGAAAAATAGAGTATTTTGGGCAAAAGAAAAATAAAAATATTTGTGCATATAATATTTCTAGGCACTATATCAACCTGCCTTCCCTAGAAGCAATTTACGAATAATAAAATTTTACAAAAATAAAATTTTTGAATGAGTAAAGTGCATTGCATAGAAAAATAAAAATGAGCATAAAGGCAAATTGGTGACAAAGCTAGAAAATTACATACAGACTACTAAAAGGTACTATTAAAAAAACAAACTCCTCAAACACATTAAACTGGCAAAACAAATTTCACAGGTGTCAATAATAAATGCTACAGGTGCAGTGCAAAGAAGCAGTCTACTAGATGTATTATAATGAAACGGAAAGCATACTAGAAAAGTTAAAAGAAAAATTGTTAGCATAGACACTTATCAGTCTTTTTAGAAATTGCAGTTGCATTGCAGATCCCGGTACTCTGGCCATCCCAGTTGCATGAAAATCCAGCGCAGCTTGATGTTTACAAGCTGGCGCTGAAACTGGCGGCTGACGTCAACATCACTTCGAAACTGGTCTGCTGCATACTGCAGCACGATGACTGCCTCCTCTCTCGCCAGTCGGGCTTGCAGGTGTCGCAGGCTCGGCCACAGATAGGCGCGCTGCGGCAGCGCCTGATCTAGGCGGAGATGAGCAATTCTGCCCAGATAAGTTCGCACACCGTGTACTACTCTCCAGTGGAATCCCATGAATGGCGAGGAGGTTCAGAGCAGCCTCATGATGCACTGGTGGATGTTGAGGCGGCTGAAGTACAGGCTGCAGCGGCTGCCTTGGTGCAGGGGCTGCTGTCTCGCCGGTGCTGGCTGTCTCGGCTGCTGCTGCGGCGGTGCTGTCTGTCTCATCGGCGGTGCTGGTTGTCACGAGGCCTGCTGCTGTGGCTGTTGCTGACGCTGAGGTGACAACTGGCGCAGCCGTGGTGTCGACTGCCGAGGCGGCGGCGCTGCGAGTTGTAGGGTGCGACACCCTTCCTCACCACATTGCCTCACAACCACGGACTTGACTGGAGCCCTAGCCTGGGCCTCGAGGATGGCCGCCCGCTTAGCTGGCACTGACTCCGCTGTTGTTGCCGGTCGCTTGCTCATTCATGCCTGGCACTGCCTTCGGCCTCGTAGGCTGCCTCAATGGTGCGTCCTCCACCGCTGGTTGTTCTGCTGCCGAGGGGGCGGCTGGCGAAGCATCGAGTCGAGCTGCAAATGGCGCTGGCTGCTGTTCTGCCTGTGGCGATGCTGCTGGCCGAGCTTCTGGCTGTTGAGCTGCCGGAGCTGCTGGCTGTTGAGCTGCTGGCTATTGAGCTGCTGGCTGCTACCTGGCAATTTGTTCGACGGCTTGCTTGGCGGCTTGCTTGGCGGCCAGCTCTAAATTCTCTATGGACTCATCTATCCCTAGGAACTCTTTAAGAAAATTGTCTAAATTGTCATCTTCCATGGCTTATACTTGATAATTGCTTACGAATGATTGCTCTTAGCTAGGCGGGGTATGATTGACGGGTCAATGGAGCTGCAGGGGGCTTGATTATGTATCTGAGAAACTGGACTACATTTTTGTATTCACCTGAGAGGGGGTTTAGCAGATTTCTAATGGGCTTGCTCATTGGTTTTCACCGTTACTAAGCATTGCTAAGATTTTGATGCGGAATGAGTTTTGAACAATACCTGCACAATTCCTTATACTCTACTATTAGTAATGCAAATAACATTTTTATTTGAAATTGTGTCAAATTTGAAGACAATTGATAAAAGTGGAGCGACACTATGGAGCATTTAGTGAAAAATTGTGCATTTTGAGCAGTTTTTTTGCACTTTTAGGTAGGAAGACTCAAATTTAGGAAATTTTAAGGTGAATAGTGAATTTAGGCTGGGTGCAAAATTTGGTGTAAATTGGTTGAGCGGTTTGGGAGTCCATAGCAAAGTAATTTGTACACAGACACATACACAGAGTTTTGATTTTTATATGTAGAGATATTGCCATTGCCAATATAAACAGCTAGGGCCTAGGTGATTCTCAAGGTTGCATATATATAAGGCAAGGGTTATCCCAAAAGCTTCTTGCAATAAATTGCTTTTTATCTATCATAGATATCACTCTAATAGCTATAGCTATTACTATAGCTACCCTATAGCTAATAGCAATTATTTGTGCATAATAGAGCTAGTTATATTTTTATTATTTTCAGTACAATATCTCTTACCACTGGTTTTTCTCTTTGGCTAACTTTTTTATATTATGAAATGACCTACCAAACAAGCAACAGTGAGTGGTATTATATTAAGACTAAATGGCTATAAGAAACACTAGTCTGCATTAGTCTACTAGTAGCTTATAAATGTATATGGCAAATATGCATTTTGCTAATATATGAGTAGACTATATACAAGTAGTACTATTGCTTTAAAAGTGGTTGCACTTTGACTTTAGAAGAGCCTAGATCTAGGAGACCCCAAGAACTATAGACCAAGAGTAACATTGAGTATATCTATGGTTTTTTAGAAATCAATTCAAAATAGATGTCTAAAGAACTAGCAGAACTTTGTGGAATTATTTCATCTAGCATCTACTAAATTCTCAAAAAAGACCTAAGGTTGCCAATATCAATGCCTAAACAAGCTCATGCTTGGGCGCAACCTAGGGATTCACCCAGCCAATAGCAACTTACATATGTGTGTTTTACCAATAGAAATAGCCGAGTGATTCCCAAGGTTGCACATGTATGAAAAAGCTCTTCAATAAGATTGTCTAACTTCTAAAACACTAGGGTGATTACAGTGCTATAGATGGTATTCAAAAGTTGCCCAAATGCTTTGAACAAATCATCACATTGATTGCATTCTATTTTGAATCCCTTTAAAAAAGCAACTTGTTGTGATGTCACTCCAAACTATAACATGAATGCACAAGCTTTTTTGATAGGCCCTTATTTAGCATAGAAAAATTCTACCAAAGTTATGGCTATAGCTATAAGATCTTATGGCAAATATAGTAAAATAAGTTGCCTATAGCAACTACAGATATGCCTATGGTAGATAGATGCTCTTATGGCTAGAATTACAGAAATACAATATAGTTGCTGTCATATTATGTAGATTCTATAGGTATTATTTAAAAAATATTAGCAATAGGTAGAGTAAAACAAAGATAATTTTGTGAACTATATTATAAACTTAGAAACTTATATAAATGACAAAACATTTTTAGAGTACAATGGCTTAGTTATAAAAGCAGATCCAAGCAGAAATGTATTATACCTAATAAAGTACAATAAAACACAAGCAAACTCTAACTTTTTTTAAATTTGAAAAAGTTAAGCATTAGTACTTTTGTTTCAGTAGTGATTAAATATTGTTTCTTGAGGTGGGGGCAAAAAAATAGAAATTTTCTAGTGGTTGTGCTGACACCAAAATGGGTCTTTAAAGTTTTGAATTTCCACTGGCATTGAGTTTGTTATAGCTGCTAGCACATTGAATAACAGACTCAGCATTGAGCAGCACCCAGAAGACATTGCTGCTGGGAAAAATCAAGCTACCAGTTCCTTCCTTGTTTAAACATTCTTTAAGGCAACAAGTGAGCAAGGGGCACAAAAAGCTGGTGGCGTATTGGAGCTGGCAGTCAGAACTGACCTGCACAGAGCACATTCAACAACTTTCAACATGCTTTGCACAACTGCTCAGGCAATATAGTACACAATAGACTAGCAAATCTTACAATTGGATGCATTCATATGGTGCTGGATGGATTCAAGACTCAGTCCCATATCATTCTAAACTTTCAGCTTCTACTGCTTCTGTGCTGATTCAGCTGATGATGGTAGACGTGACAAGGACAGTTGAATGGTGGCATCCTGCTGCTTCACATTCAGGCTGACAGACTGGAGAATCTTACTGGCATGCACCAGCAGCTACATAAATGCCAAGCAAAACTGCTTTGGTGTCGGGTTGTGGTTCCAGCCATTTCAAAGCTTGACTGCACTAAAAATAGTTCTCATAGAAAGTCCTGAGACAGCTTGTAAATGCAAAGAAAGAAGAATTCGCCAGTTCAAAATAAATGCTTCAAGGCAAGTGCAATAACGGCATGGCAGTAGATGATGAAGCCTAAAAATCCTGTCTTCTTTGCAGTGTCAAAGATTTTGCATCTTGCTAGAGTTGATCTAAGCTCTTGAGAAGCTGGATCAAGTCAGTGAAGAAGTCGATCTAGTCAGACTGGTTGTCAGCTCTTAGAGCTAGCCTAGCCCCATAATTTACCAGTTGCTTTGAATTGAATGCATTGAACAGATCATTCATGTGCTCAATAAAATCTACTGTCACTAATACATTGGAGTGATCAAATCCAACCAAGCCTTGCTTGTGCACCCATCGTAATGAATCAGCCACCAACTTACGAAAAAGTTGTGATGCCAAATAAACTTTCATCTTTAAATTAGCAAAGTTAATGTGATGCCTGCTAAGCTTATTTCCCAGTCTGAGTCCATGGCTCTCCTGTACTTGCTGCAATATTTGGGGTTTGGAGCTCCCTCTGCATGATCGCTACTTAAACTAGTTGCTATGTTGTCAATGTGCCCAAAGGTCAATCCTTGTCCATAGCTTTGGCGTCATTGTTGCTAATCTTGGATTAATCAGTAGATAATAATGAGGCCTCAGAGCTGTTAGCATCGCTGCTGAACCTCACCTTCTTAAACTTAGGGCAGCAAGTGGATTGGCAGTAGGCTGCACTGTGGTTGCTGTCCTTGTTGTCTCTAGTTGATTGTCATTAGCTCCTAGTTGGGCAACATATCTTGCTACTGAAACTAGTAAGTAACCTCTGTGAGTCCTAGTAATAGCTGGCTGATGGCCTCAGCTTTGTTGCTGGCAGGAGCAGCTTTGTTAGCAGCTTGCTATCGGCTAGTAGTGTTGCTGGTGGCATAGCCTCACCATTGGACTCCTTTGGCTTTGTTAATGGCTTTTGTTGATTTTGGCAGGTCAATGGCTTCTTGCTCAATAAATGGCTAGGGTGGCTACTGTCAAGGACCTTTGGTGCTGTTGTGCCAGATATTGCAGCTGGCTGCTTACTTTGGTTCTTGTCTGCTGCCTTGCATTGAAATGGCCTTTTGATGCTGACTAGATTTGTGATGATAGATCTCAAACTCAAATTCTCTAAGCCTCTATAGTCTATAGCCATCGTCCAAAGATGCCTACTTGCTAAGTTTGCCTTAGGATCCAGGTCAATGTTGCATGATCAATCTGGCAGATAAACTTCTTGGCCAGTAGGTAGAAACAGAAATGTTGCATTCCATCTACAACTGCCAAGAGTTCCTATTTTTGTAATCAGATAATGAGCTTTGGCTAGTTTGAATCTCCTAGAGAAATAGCTGATTGGGCACTCAATCCCATTAGCTTGGCATTGGCTCAAGCAGGCTCCGATTCTGGTTGCAGAAGCATATGTATCCAAGACAAATGTTATGTTAGGCTCCTCACTGAACTGCAAATATGCAAGTATTGATGTTGAAGTCATGTTGAAGTCATGGCCACCTTAAGTTGGTCAAACATGTCTTGCTAGGCTTTTCCCTATAGACAGTTGAAATAGCAAATATTCTTCTTAATTATATCATTGAATGAAGCTGCCAAGTCTGCTTAGCCAGGTACAAATTTTGCATAATAAGCGCATATGCAGAATGCAGACAAAACTCTTAAGTTGATGGGCTGTTCTTGGTCTTGGCCAGGTCTGAATTGCTTCAATCTTTGCTAGATCAGTCTTGATGCCTTCCTTTGTAACTAGATGTCCCAGATGATTTAGACTTGCCTGAAATAGATGACACTTCTTGCCTTTTAACTTTAAGTTAACATCTTGAACTTGCTTGAATACTTCTTTCACAGTATATTCAGGCTAAATTAAATGGGTCGCAGAAACTGAATAAATGGACAAATTAATGTGAGAGAAAGGAAGTTAAAATGTAAGCATGAAGAGAAGGTGAGCATGAAAAGGAGGAGAAGGAGAGTGTGAAAGGGTGGAAAAGGTGGTTGACAACTTATCAGTGGGGTGAAGTATTTAAGCAAAAGTAGAAATGGTTTCCAACATGTGGGGCATCATTTGGACCAACACAAAGCAAGGAGTTGACAGGCGGTTGGACGAACCCAGAATTACATGAAAAGAAGTTTAAAAATTGATAAAACTAAAGATGGGCTAAACAGATGCAATAGCTAGAAAAAATGAGTGCCACCACTGGGTTAGTCATTGAGCCAACTGAGAGAATAACAAAAATAGGGAATGCAAAAAAGTCCCAATTGGGGCACACAAATTCATACGCAAAATAAAATATTAAAAGATAAAATGAAAATAAACAAATGGCAACCCACTTGCCACATAATCTTTATAAAAAAGATGCAATATAATCTTACAAAGGCAATCAAGTGGTCATTTTTTATCCTTATTTATAGTTAGGGTGTCCACGCAAATTTCAAAGTCTAATTCCAGGTTTTTCCAGGTTTTCCAGCCTTTTTAAGATGCCTTTATTTTTGCTTATAAAATGTGTTAACATTACTTAACATGTATAACTTCCCTGATGGAACAAATTCTGAAGCCAGTAAGTCTGAGTATAAGTCCTAATGTACTAATTGATTAATTATTGGCTGACTGACTTAGGGGTATGGCTGTTTCCATCTAAAATTTTCCTAAAATTAGTACTACAAAAATAGTTAGGTAACTAATAAATATTACACTACTAAATACTACTAAATGCTACTAAATACTACAAAAACATAACTAATAATAGTACTAAACAAATTGTTGATGCAGCGCATTAAAGCACAAGTTCAAAACTCAAGTCTTTCAACAAAATCAAAGTCTTTCTTTAGTTCAGCAATCTGAGAAGCAGTAGCAGCTTCCTCCTCTGCAAGGGCCTGTCTCTGCCTCAAGTGACTTCCAAGTCACTTATTTGAAGTGCAGCACTTTTCTTTGAAGCCTGGCTCGCCATCTTCTCCCACTTCTCATTTCCATTTATTTTTTCTAGTCGTCACGATATTTCTAGCAGGCCATACAGACATTAGAGAGCATTAACTTGCTGATTTCACTGCCATCAATTCTGCCTGTGGCAATGATAGAGTCCTAGACCAAGCGCAGGGCAACTAAGGACTCCTCAATTAGATTGGGAACAAGATTCTTGTTGAGAGAGAAGCCGCTCTCAATAGACATGTTTCCATGCAACATAATCAGCACTAGAGACACAACTTTCCAAATGGAAGCACGAGCCTCTTGCTGCATCTCAGCAGGCTAAGAAAGACCCCTGTCATATTGAAAGATGTTGCTGTAAAACAGGTCAAGCCTTTTGTTGGATGTAAAGGTAGCCATCTTGCTCTTTACATCTGGCAATTCAAAAAAAACAAGCTGAAAGCTCGTTGGGCAGCCTTGGCTTCATCAGAAGTCAGCCAGTGTGCTTCTAAAAGCTGGAGAAGCAAAATTCAAAAGTGCCACACAACAATGTTGGGGTTGTTGAAAATCAAAAAAGGTGATAGAGAGCTGGCCCCTCTGATGATGTCATAACGGAGCAGTGACTTTTAGAAAATAGTTTTCTCATAAGTGTGATGTAGAACTTTTTGCATTCAGTCAGAAACTAGAGCTTAGAGGTTTGACTGACAACATTTTCAGCACACAGTTTTGCAAGCTCCTTCATCGCAACAAATCCGATGTCAATGGAAGCAGCCAGCAATGTCTCCTTGTCAAGATCTATAAATGCCAGGTTGGCAGGTGAAGTCTGGGACACAATCTGTGGGAGAAAAGTGAGAAAAGAAAAATTATGCAAACATGCACTATACACACATGTTTCTCTGCTGATGTATAAACAGTACTGAAGTAACTACATGTACATTTTTATGATAGTATCAATGTATCTTATATTCTTATGTATGCAAAAATAAATGGCAATAGTATCAATGACTATATTATTTGGGCTAAATGTCCCATCATCTAGTTAGCAACATGTCTATAATTTTGGAGTAGGCAGTTTTGTGACTTGTCTTGTCTAGGCCTATTGCTAGCCAGCCAGATTGAACAGCTTGGCTAGGTATTGCACATTTATGTACAAGATGGTCTTCCATTTCTGGTATAGTAGACATAAAGTAAAAGGTGTTCTAAGTGGTTCTAAGCTTATTGTTTTCAATAATTATTTTTTATAGATATGAAAATTGTTGGGTAATTATAGGCTTCTTGTGAAGAACTATAGAATGAATAGACATCTAGAATGGGGTATTTAGATTGCCTAAATTAATATCAGACATTAACATTAACATCCAATGTTATTCTGTTTTTTTTAGTTTTATCAGCTACTAGCCAATACAACCATATGCCTAGTAATAAACTATGATTTCTGTAACCCTAATGCTTGACAAGACCTTGCTTTTAATTGCATCTTGCTCTAATGATAATAGAAATATAGTAAACTTTCCAATTTCTAATTTTCTGTTGTTAGAAACTACACAACACTAGTTAGTGACTTGATAGCATTGCACTTATGTCCCTAGTTATCTGCAGACAATAAAAATGCAACTTTCAACTAAAATATTCCAGAAACTATTAAAAAACAATGCGCCGCAATCGAGACTGTTTGATACCTGACAGCTGTGAACAGCAACAGCTTCGCACTGCAGATTCTGTTCGCTATGTTAGACACGTGGCAACATTTCCTGTTACTACAGGCAGTTCAGTTCAGCTGCCTACCAGCCTACCAGCCGCTTCTGATGGACAACCAGTTCAGCTAAGAATATCATATTTAGGAATCGGTATTTATTCGACATCAAATCTGAGTACCAGTGCGGATCAGTTGCTATCCACGCACCCACTGAGACGAATCTCGATGGCCAGCTGCGATCCGGATCGGTCTTTGTTTGCCTTCTCGGCCAGAGAGGCGGCCGGGGGTGGCCGGTCCACGCCTGCCCTGTGTCGAGTGTTCGCCACTGAGTCGCCTCGAGCTGCTCGTGAACTGAGTAGTCTAATTGGGGCCTGCTTTGAACACGCTCTGCTGGTGGCTGAAAAAGAGAAGTTTAAGTCTGAGTCTGCGGCTGAAGGTAAACTCAAAAGCGTTGGGTTATGCTTAAAAAGTACATTGTGTCCTAGATTTTTGTATAAGTTAAAGTACATATTGTGTTTGGTCGGATATCCGATTTTCGTCTTAATAACTGTACATGCTTCTCATATTAGGTGTATTTCCTTTGTTTCTCGAATAAAAGTGCATAGTGTTCGATTAAGTGTATTAGATTGGTGCCTGAATAAAGTACACAGTGTTCTATCTAGTGCCTGGGATGCTTGGTGACTTAAAGTATATGAGTATTAGAGAGTCTGATCGGTTTTTAACTAAGAGTACATGGTTCTGAAACATTGTGTCAGTTAAAGTGCATACGTTTCCAGTACACTGTGTCCTATTAAGGTTCTTTTATTGGGTATCATCAATAAAAGTGCAAGTGTCTTAATAAATAAAAGTACATGTTTATTAGATGTAAAGGGCCTGTGTGCACCTGGCGCACTTTAAGCGACATTGACACACAACCGGTGAGAGGCATTACTGCCCATTCCGCCGATTCCCCTGAGCAGGCACACAAGCGCGCGGATGCGTACGCAGTCATACGCACAGGCACACACTCACACAGGAGTGTACAGCGGCCTTAACTTTATTTATCGTTAGTCATGTACACTTCACTGTGCCTTAGGGGGTTGGCTTTCAGTGGCTTTTTAAAGCACGAGCAGAGCCAAGCCGAGATTCCAGTTGAGCTACAAATTAATCTGACAGCACTTGGAATCGAGCCTGGGCCGCTGAGCTACGGCCCTGTGCCAGGATAAAAGTACATAATGTCCTATTGATTTTCTGATTGGTGTCTGAAGAATAAGAAATTATGGTTGTCAGGTTGTCGGACTTCTGCTGGACTTCATCATTCATTTTTCAGCTGCAAGAAAGCCGCATCGCCAAAAGCAGAAGCATTTGCAAAAGCAGCAACAGCAGCAGAGCATTGAGCAGCCTTCGCAGTACGTTGTCAAGCCCAAGCCGATTCCCGCGCCAAGGTCTATCGGCGGCGGGCAGGTCAGCAGCAACAGCTATGTTGCCAGTCCTGTAGCTGGCAGATCGGTGCACAGCGCTCAGCAGCAGCAGCCTCCGCCACTGCCAACTCGGTAGCAACTGCTGTCTGTTGATTTTTCTTTGCTTTATAGGCTGAGCCAGACTCCCAGATCATCCAGTTGCTGGGCCACCAGCCTCCCAGATCCTCAGTTGCTGGTCCACCAGCCTCCCAGATCATCAGTTGCTGGGCCACCAGCCTCTCAGATCCTCAGTTGCTGGTCCACCAGCCTCTCAGATCATCCAGTTGCTGGGCCACCAGCCTCTCAGATCATCAGTTGCTGGGCCACCAGCCTCTCAGATCCTCAGTTGCTGGTCCACCAGCCTCTCAGATCATCCAGTTGCTGGGCCACCAGCCTCTCAGATCATCCAGTTGCTGGGCCACCAGCCTCCCAGATCCTCAGTTGCTGAGCCAGCGTCCCAGATCCTCAGCTGCTGAGCCAGACTCTCACTTCCTCAGTTGTTGAGCCAGACTCCCAGATCCTCAGTTACTGGGCCACTCTCCCGGATCCTCAGTTTCTGGGCCAGCCTCCCGGATCCCAAGTTGCTGGGCCACCAACCTCCCAGATCCTCAGTTGCTGAGCCAGACTCCCATATCCTCAGTTACTGGGCCACTCTCCCAGATCCTCAGTTGTTGAGCCAGACTCCCAGATCCTCAGTTACTGGGCCACTCTCCCGGATCCTCAGTTTCTAGGCCAGACTCCCAGACCATCAGTTTCTGGGCCAGCCTCCCGGATCCCAAGTTGCTGGGCCACCAACCTCCTTCATCCTCATTTGCTGGGCCAGACTCCCAGATCCTCAGTTGCTGGGCCAGCCTCCCAAATCCTCAGCTGCTGAGCAAGACTCCCAGACCATCAGTTTCTGGGCCAGCCTCCCAAATCCTCAGTTGCTGGGCCAGCCTCCCAAATCCTCAGCTGCTGGGCCCAGCCTCCCAGATCCTCAGTTGCTGGACCCAGCCTCCCAGATCCTCAGTTGCTGGGCCAGACTCCCAGACCATCAGTTGCTGGCCCAGCCTGTCAACTGCACCTGAACCATAACTCCCACCCCCTGATGTCTCACCAATGCAACTACGACAGTCTTCAGTGCCGACCTTGCGAGTTCGAGGTGCCACCGCCGCCGCCACTGCCTCCAGATGCCATCCCGAAGGCTGAAACGGTAGATCAGCGACAAGCCGAGCCTCAGAGCCTAAGCGATGAGATGGAATCGGACAGCGGCAGCGGCCAGAGCTGGTGGTGGTATCAACCCGAGTTGCCAAGGGAGGCGGCTTATAAGCTGTTGGCTGGCAGACCAGTGGGAAGCTTCTTAGTGCGCAACAGTGCCAGTCACCCGAACTGCTACGCACTTTCGGTTCGTATTACAAGTTATTTGTACTTTGCTAGTTTTAATTTACCTTTGATATTCACTCTTCGATCAACTCTATTAGATTGACTTTACTCGGCCCTACGAGATTCATTCCTCATCGCGCACTGAAAATCGCTCCCTCTATCACTAGGGAATTTTGCATTTCACTCGCAGAAAATCGCCCCTGCCATTCCTAGAAAATCGCCCTGTCACTCACAGAAAATCGCCCCTGTCACTCCCGGAAAATCGCCCCTGTCACACAAACAGAAAATCGCCCCTGTCACACAAACAGAAAATCGCCCCTGTCACTCAACAGAAAATCCTCCCTGTCACAAAAACAGAAAATCGCCCCTGTCACTCTCGGAAAATCGCCTCTGTCACTCCCAGAAAATCACCCCTGTCACTCAACAGAAAATTGCCCTGTCACTCTTAGAAGATCGCCCCTGTCACCCCCAGAAAATCGCCCGTCACTCCTAGAAAATCGCCGTCACTCCTAGAAAATCACCCCTGTCACCCCCAGAAAATCGCCCCTGTCACTCCTAGAAAATCGCCCAGTCACTCCTAGAAAATCACCCCTGTCACCCCATAGAAAATCGCCCCTGTCAATCCCAGAAAATCGCCCCAGTCACTCACAGAAAATCGCCCCTGTCACTCACAGAAAATCGCCCCTTTCACTCCCAAAAAAATCGCCCTGTCACTCTCGGAAAATCGCCCTTGTCACTCCGAGAAAATCACCCCTGTCAATCCCAGAAAATCGCCCCAGTCACTCACAGAGAATCGCCCCTGTCACTCCCAGAAAATCGCCCCTGTCACTCCCAAAAAATCGCCCTGTCACTCTCGGAAAATCGCCCTTGTCACTCTCGGAAAATCGCCCTTGTCACTCCTAGAAAATCGCCCCTGTCAATCCCAGAAAATCGCCCCAGTCACTCACAGAAAATCGCCCCTGTCACTCACAGAAAATCGCCCCTGTCACTCCCAAAAAAATCGCCCTGTCACTCTCGGAAAATCGCCCTTGTCACTCCGAGAAAATCACCCCTGTCACTCAGCAGAAAATCGCCCTTTCACTCTTAAAAGATCGCCCCAGTCACCCCCAGAAAATCGCCCCTGTCACTCCTAGAAAATCGCCCAGTCACTCCTAGAAAATCGCGTCTGTCACTCCCAGAAAATCGCCCCTGTCACACAAACAGAAAATCGCGTCTGTCACTCTCAGAAAATCGCCCCTGTCACTCCTAGAAAATCGCCCTTGTCAATCCCAGAAAATCGCCCCAGTCACTCACAGAAAATCGCCCCTGTCACTCACAGAAAATCGCCCCTGTCACTCACAGAAAATCGCCCTTGTCAATCCCAGAAAATCGCCCCAGTCACTCACAGAAAATCGCCCCTGTCACTCACAGAAAATCGCCCCAGTCACTCCCGGAAAATCGCCCCAGTCACTCACAGAAAATCGCCCCAGTCACTCCCAGAAAATCGCCCTTGTCACTCAATAGAAAATCGATGTGACTAATATTGTACCCAAAGAAATGCAAATGCAAACAAACCACTGCTTTGAAAGAAATTCACCTTGAACACCCTGCAACCCTTCAACCACCAGGTGTGCGTGCCTCATCAGAAGCAGCAGGCACTGTCTCACTACCTGATCCAGTGCACAGCCAGAGGCGTCAAGCTCAAAGGTCTATCCAAAGAGTGGCCGAATCTGCACTCACTAATCTGTCACCTGTCAGTTATACCTGAACTGCTTCCTTGTCCGCTGCTGCTGCAGCCGCCCCCGACTGTGCAACAGCAGAAACAGCAGCACCGACCTTCTCATCGGCTGAGCGAGCCTAGACCGGAATGTGAACCTGCAGCTGCCGGAGATGCAAAATCATTTAGCGAATATTTCGGACAAGCTAGCGAGCCGGGAGATTATCAACGTCTAACCGATTTTAATTCGATGCTGGTAACAAATTTGCGACTGCTCTGATGTCTGGGTTCTTTTTGTGCACTAGGAGTTTTGTGTTCTGTTTATTTTCTCTAATCGATCAATGGAACGAACGATAACTTCCTTATTAATTGAATTAGGTCGAAAATGCTTTGCTTTTTTATAACAAACAGTTCTCTAATCCCTTCAAATTCTACAGAAAGTAGCTCTCAAACCCTACAGAAAGTCACTCTCAAACCCTACAGAAAGTCACTCTCGAGTCTTTCAGAAAGTCACTCAAACCCTATAGAAAGTCACTCTCAAACCCTAAAAAGTCACTCTCAAACCCTACAGAAATTCACTCTTGAGTCTTTCAGAAAGTCACTCAAACCCTATAGAAAGTAACTCTCAAACCCTACAGAAATTCACTCCGGAGTTCTTTAGAAAGTCACTCTCAAACCCTAGAAAGTCACTCTCAAACCCTACAGAAAGTTACTCTCTAACCCTACAGAAAGTCACTCTCAAACCCTACAGAAAGTTACTCTCTAACCCTACAGAAAGTCACTTTCAAACCCTACAGAAAGTTACTCTCTAACCCTACAGAAAGTCACTCTCAAACCCTACAGAAAGTCACTCTCAAACCCTACAGAAAGTCACTCTCAAACCCTAGAAAGTCACTTTCAAACCCTATAGAAAGTCACTTTTAAACCCTAGAAAGTCACTTTCAAACCCTACAGAAAGTCACTCTTAAACCCTACAGAAAGTCACTCTCAAACCCTAGAAAGTCACTCTCAAACCATACAGAAAGTCACTCTCAAACCCTACAGAAAGTCACTCTCAAACCTTACAGAAAGTCACTCTCAAACCCTACAGAAAGTCACTCTAACCCTACAGAAATTCACTCTCAAATCCTACAAAACGTTACTCAAATACTTCAGAAAGTCACTCTTCAGTAATTTCAATAGCGGGCCTTTCAAATTCTATATTTACAATTGTCTATTTATTGTTTCTAGTCAATAGTTGATTCAAATGTGATTGTTAAATATAATTTACACTCAAAGCATGCTAAACAAAGAAAATTTGTCAAACTTTTATATATGTTTTTTGTTTAAAGCTTTTTAAAACATTTTTGAAAAATTAAATCGTCTGATTATTTATTTTGCATGCTCAGCTATTTATTGTCGTTTTTTGCGAGAATGCTTCAATTTCACTGCTCAAAACAGTATTATGCGAAGAATTTTGTTGCTAAAATTTTTATTCACACCTGCTAATAACCATTTTTAATATTTTAAATTTTCATGTCTAATTTTTTTCTTTTCAAGGCAATCTAGTCACTGCTATCTTATGCTTACCGTTAGCTTTTGTGTGCCTTTTCAAACTTTTTATGATTTAATGCTACCAGTTGTGTATATTCTATACACAATCTGGATAGGAAGCTGCTCAGATCTATACACAATCTGGATAGTAAACTGCTCAGATCTATACACAATCTGGATAGGAGACTGCTCAAATCTATACACAATCTGGATAGGAAACTGCTCAGATCTA
Source organism: Macrostomum lignano (assembly GCA_002269645.1). Taxonomy (NCBI): domain Eukaryota; kingdom Metazoa; phylum Platyhelminthes; family Macrostomidae; genus Macrostomum; species Macrostomum lignano. Next base: position 561,887 of record NIVC01000284.1, on the reverse strand, counting down.
TACACAATCTGGATAGGAAACTGCTCAGATCTATACACAATCTGGATCAGATCTATACACAATCTGGATAGGAAACTGCTCAGATCTATACACAATCTGGATAGGAAACTGCTCAAATCTATACACAATCTGGATAGGAAGCTGCTCAGATCTATACACAATCTGGATAGGAAACTGCTCAGATCTATACACAATCTGGATAGGAGACTGCTCAGATCTATACACAATCTGGATCAGATCTATACACAATCTGGATAGGAAACTGCTCAGATCTATACACAATCTGGATAGGAAACTGCTCAGATCTATACACAATCTGGATAGGAAACTGCTCAGATCTATACACAATCTGGATAGGAAACTGCTCAGATCTATACACAATCTGGATAGGAAGCTGCTCAGATCTATACACAATCTGGATAGGAAACTGCTCAGATCTATACACAATCTGGATAGGAAACTGCTCAGATCTATACACAATCTGGATAGGAGACTGCTCAGATCTATACACAATCTGGATAGTAAACTGCTCAGATCTATACACAATCTGGATCAGATCTATACACAATCTGGATAGTAAACTGCTCAGATCTATACACAATCTGGATCAGATCTATACACAATCTGGATAGTAAACTGCTCAGATCTATACACAATCTGGATAGGAAGCTGCTCAGATCTATACACAATCTGGATAGGAAACTGCTCAGATCTATACACAATCTGGATAGGAAGCTGCTCAGATCTATACACAATCTGGATAGGAAGCTGCTCAGATCGATACACAATCTGGATAGTAAACTGCTCAGATCTATACACAATCTGGATAGGAAGCTGCTCAGATCTATACACAATCTGGATAGGAAACTGCTCAGATCTATACACAATCTGGATAGGAAACTGCTCAGATCTATACACAATCTGGATAGGAAGCTGCTCAGATCTATACACAATCTGGATAGGAAACTGCTCAGATCTATACACAATCTGGATAGGAAACTGCTCAGATCTATACACAATCTGGATAGGAAGCTGCTCAGATCTATACACAATCTGGATAGGAAGCTGCTCAGATCTATACACAATCTGGATAGGAAGCTGCTCAGATCTATACACAATCTGGATAGGAAGCTGCTCAGATCTATACACAATCTGGATAGGAAGCTGCTCAGATCTATACACAATCTGGATAGGAAGCTGCTCAGATCTATACACAATCTGGATAGGAAGCTGCTCAGATCTATACAATCGCCAATTGATAAAATCTCTTTATAACCTTTCAAGATTCTGTACTTTACAACACTGTGTGCTCAAAATCATGTCTGCTTAAATGTTTTCTAAATTACTAGTTGTTTTGTAACAGCTCAGACAATTGCTAATAAAATGCTGCTGTTTTGTAGTTTTAGTATTTGTTTTCTTTTTGTACTACAGTATCTTGTAGATTTAGTGTTGCTACTATATGTATGCTTTATTTATCTACCTAAGTAAAATAATATTACCCTTTTTAGCAAAGCATATGGCTAAGTATAAGGCTTTTTAATTGTGGCAATCAAGTTTTTACAATAATCAATTACAGCTTTTTTTAGCTTGGTTTTAAATTTTTAGGAAAAGCAGTTTTAAGTTTCCGTTCTTTCGATGACATCAACAGGAGTTTTACTGTGGAGGGCGTCGTTGCTAGTCTTAGCAACTTCTCGTATCACTGAACTTCTTTTTTGCTAAGTCTTTCTAGAGCGCAATGTCTATAAAAGTTAAACGACGAAAATGACAATTTGATAAGATAACTAACTCGATAAAGACCATGTGCTCAAGCGTGCTCGGTCTATATTAAATATCTACCTGTAAAAGCTGAGACAAAAAAGTGAAAAAAGTTTTTAGAAGGAAAAAAATGAGCATGTCTAAAGATTCGAACGAGTCACCATTGAGCTTCGAGATCTCTCGATTCTACGCCGATCGTGACAGATTAAACAAACTATTAGACCAATCTGAGTCTCTGCTAGACAAAGACTTTGTAAAAGTTTTGTCACCGGAATTAGTTGCCGAGATTCGAGAGAATTTGGCTTTGCAGGGTGTCCGAGAACGGGTTAACCAGCTGTTCAAAAGCGGTGGTGGCTTCAATAGTTCGTCTGCTGCGAACAGTCTCGAACGGCCTTGCATAGTAGTTGTTGGTCAGAGCAACTCGGGAAAGAGCACCTTTATTAACGAACTGTTAGGTGAGTTCTTTGTGTAACATTTCTCGCGGCTAAGCTTTCCCTGCTTATTGGTCTAACATACATGTAGTCTCGTCTTTTAACAACCTTGTTCATTTGTCATAAATCCTTGTTCTGGCCTGACATCGTCTTTCATTTGTCTAACATCCTTGTTCTGGTCTGGCATCATCTTTCATTTGTCCAACATCCTTGTTCTGGTCTGGCATCATCTTTCATTTGTCCAACATCCTTGTTCTGGTCTGGCATCATCTTTCATTTGTCCAACATCCTTGTTCTGGTCTGGCATCATCTTTCATTTGTCCAACATCCTTGTTCTGGTCGGACACCCCTTTTAATTTGTCCAACATCCTTGTTCTGGTTGGACATCCCTTTTAATTTGTCCAACATCCTTGTTCTCGTCTGACATCCTTTTTAATTTTTCCAACATCATTGTTCTGGTCTGATTTTCTTTCTTTAATTTTTCTAACACTCTCGTTGTTATAGTCTAACATCCGTGTTGTTATTCTAACATCCTTGTTCATTTGTCTAACATCCCCCTGCCCTTGCCTTCGTCAGCACGGAAACACAAAAGCAACAGAATATACCAAGCATTTTACATAACCATACGCTTTGTGTCTTGAGGTTACAAGAAAAAATATTCTGGTATTTGCTGGACACCTGAAATTTGTCTTATATATTAAAAAAATGAATGAAAAAACATTGCAGTCGGTTTAGTAGGTTTCGAGGTAAATGTGCAGTCACAGTTTTGAGACGACGTGCGAAATAATTCGGAGAGCAGGTTACCAAACAGTCTGCGAAGAGACCATGAGTACGGGAGGGCCAGAAGCGAAACAGTTTAAAAAAGGCGGCATTGTAAACTCGACAGTTACTGCAGTTTAAGCTGCCAATCGGGGATGGAGTAGGAAACAAAAAGAATGGATTTACCACATTTATAAGTTACGAAAAATTGTGCGTGTGTGTTAAAAGCACTTTTTAAACACAACCGAATGTGCATGCAGCGTATTGGCGTTGTTAACTTCGCGTTTTGCGCACGAGCTTGTGCTGAATTGATTACAATTACGCAAATAAACACTCAATTGGTTGAGAGCGCGGTACGGATACGGACAGCATTACAAATTCGACTCTGCTGAGAAGACTTTGAAGGGGTTGGGTGTGTGTGGGAGGGAGAGTTCACGCTGGCGCACAAGTTTGAGTTTTTATAACAAGGCTGCAGTCCCAATGGAGGCGCGACAATTGACAATCGAGGAATTGATTTTGCTGGCAAATATTTGTGTTGGGATCTTGGAACTTGGTCAGCTAGGACCGCCTGTTCAGCTTCATTTTGGCACGTCGGTGCAGCCTACCGTGCGAGATGTTCTGCCGAAGCATGGATAGAAAGTCTCGCTTGCAAATTTCTGGCGTCTTCAATCGGCCGTAGCGAGACGATTGCTGCGACTCCGATGGTGACAAAATCTGCTCCTGCTTGGCTTGCTGCTCACGGCTGCGGTGGATGTGATGACTTTCCTCATGGACCGGTTGCTGGTTGTGATTCTGCGGCTTGTCTAAGTGCTGCTGAAGTGGTTGCTGTGGCTCCTGTCGTTGCTCGGTCGAAACCACGGAGCACGGCACCCGATGATCATCCGTCTCCGCGCACAGAGTCGTGCCAACTTCTCCCTCGGCTTCTGTCTCCACTGCCGGAGCCGTTGTCGCTTCGCCCTCCGAGTTGCCACCGCCGACGCCGCCGCCGCCCCCAACGCGACCGCTGCCGCCGCTGCGATCGCCAGCCTCCGTGCAGCTGATGACGGACAGGTGAACCAGATCATCCGACGCCGGTATGATTTCTTCATCCCGTGCGGAGTTAGACTCGCGAGTACTGCGCTGCGATTGGCTCAAAGAGAAGCTCGAACTGGAGCTGTTCTGACCGAGCGGATGACGTCCGGAGCTGCTCAAATGCGGATGTCTGTCATGTTGAGCTCGCTGACGATGATGTTGATGATGCTTCGGACTTGGCAGACTTTGCTTCTGCTGCTCTGGCAATTGAGCCAACAGTGCTTGTGGAACAAAATGCTGTTGCTGTTGCTGGTGCTGTTGCTGAATATTTGAAGGCTGCTGCTGCCACGGTATCGGGTTGGTGATGGTCAGGCCGTTTGATTGATCGGGATACATCGACGGCGAAGGCTGGCAAATCAGTTGATATGGCTGCGCCAGATACTGTGGCTGAGCAAACTGCGGCGTCGGCTGTTGCACCGTCGGCTGCTGCGTCTGCTGCTGATTTTGCTGGGCCGGCTGATCATAGTTCATTCCAACCATCATCTGCTGGGCAGCTATCAGCTGATGCGGCTCCAGCACTGGCGGCATAACTACATGTTGATGCCTTGGCTGAATCTGCTGTTGCTGTGGCATCTGCTGCATCTGTTGCTGTTGAAATTGCTGCGGTTGTTGAATCAACACCTGCTGCTGCTTGTCAAAATGATACTGCTGATGCTGCTGTTGCAGCTGCGACTGCTGCTGATGCAGTTGCTGGATTTGGTGCCGAGGCAGTTGCTGCTGCTGTTGCTGCAGCTGCTTGTTATGGCTGCGACTGCTGACATCCTCACTCACTTCGTTGGAACCTGGCGACGTGGTACTTCCTCCGCCTCCTCCGCCGTACCGTCGCGACCTGTGCTGCTTCTGTTGCAGCTGCTGCAGGAGTTTCTGCTCCGTAGCGGCAGCCTGAGAACTGCTCAGCTCCATTCTGCTAAGCGTCAGAGCCGTCAAGTCGCTGTCAACTCCAGCAATTTGAGTTTTATTCTCTTCGTCGGTGCAGGACGCCTCAGTTGTGCTTTGATCATCGTTGCTTAAGGACTCCTGCCAGTGACCGCGCACTTTAAGGTCCTCTCGGCCGAATTGCGGCTCGCTGTGGTCGCTGCGTTGGCTTGGACTGCGCTGGTCGGCGAGGCAGCTGGCGTTTGCAACTGCGATGGGTTGAAGGGTTTCGCTGGATTTGTCATAAATGTATCTTAGATTCGTTATAGGTCCATTTTTAGTAAAGCGTCCTTGAGGGTGTTTTGGATTAACTGCGTGTTTCAATCGCAGCCTAAACGTGCCCTAGATCTCATGTGACACTTTCTAACACCACTCTTCACGCTTCTGTTTAGATTCATAAATAAGAGAAGTTTCGCCGCAGCTAACTCACACAGTCCCGCTACATTGGTACTGCGAATGTATTGCTGGGGCATGTCGCAAAATTCTTCACTGCCACCGCTGCTGCTGATGTACTGATATTGCCCGCTGCTGCTCTGTTGCTGGCACTGAATCACCTGATTCTGCTGCGACTGATGCTGATAGTGTTTCCTTGCTGGAGCTTTAATGCGCAGATAATTTTGATGCTTCCGATCGTTCGAAGCGTTCAGAACTTCCGGCACGCGCGGCGAATCGTCGCTGTCATCTTGGTCGACTTGTTCGTCATAGTCCGTCGGTTTCCGACGACGCTTCGAGCCACCGCGTCGTCTGGAACGACGTCGATTGCGGTGCGTCGAATTACTGCAGTTGCCGCCGCTGTGCCAGACTCTGTCGCTTCGCTCGCACAGGAAATGATCGGAAATGCTGGCGTCGATAGAAATCGTGTCGGAGAGGCCAGCCAGCGTGCCGCTTGATTTGGCGTCCTCGCCGCTGGTGTCCGTGTGGTTGAGCATCGCGCCGCTGCCTCCAGCAAAGCTGTTATTATTAAGAACGAATTTCTGTTGACCAAAATTGCGCGGCAGATATTGGTGCAGATTAACATTGCCTCGTTGCGGAAAATCAACGCTAAAAGACACCGGCAATGGCTGCGGCGGCGTCGGCGGCGGCGAGCTGCTGCCGCAGATCCCCCGGGCTGTGGGTGAATGCCAGGGCTGCGCCGGCAGGCGAATTATGTCGTCGTTGCGCCTTCGAATTGTCATGTGCGAAGGCTCGCTGCGCGAGTTGTGCAACGTCAGAACGCGTGGCGGCGAGACGAACTGGCCGGCGCGGTGCGGCCGAGACTTTTTCAAAGCCTCGGCGAGGCTGAAGCTGGACATGCCGTCTTGATGCTGAATTACTTTTTTCCGTCGGCCTCTCTTTGGGTTTTTAGATTATGACTGCTCCTATAGTATTTGGCGAAAACGCAAATGGCCTAATTAAGTTACGTCTCTCACTGTCACTCTCCGACTATGAGAATAATTCTCGTCGTCACGTTGTGCACCCTGCGCGAGATCTTCGATGCTTTTTAGCGTTAGTTTTAGCTTATTAGAGCTAGAATTAAGGGCGCTCTTAACGAGCCGTGTAGCCTAGAAAGTTGTTCGATTCGATAGAAGGCCAGAGTACAAGGACCGGCAGACGAGTTGCCCTTCTACGGTTTTGTCTATGGGCTGAGATGTGAAGCAGCTGCTGCGCATTCTGAGGGGAGCGAGAAGTTACTATGCTTTACAGTAGGTATGGAGAAACAAGTATAATAGTTATATAGACTACCAAGTGGTATGCATCTGTTCAGTCGGACAAGTATTTCAAGGTGATGCAAGTTAATTAGAATTGGCCACGGTTAGCGCGCAGCTAAATAGGCTGCTTGCGTCGATTCCCAAGGCAGCCACGGTAAATGAGTGATGCAGGGGTCATGCCTCGCCGAGCCGAGTGCTGCGGCTGTACCATTGGCTGTCTTCCAGAATCGTTTTGTATTAGGTGATTTATATTATACCGGTAGAGCAAAGCTAGGAGCAGACTCATTTCGACAAAATTTCTAGCGATAGCAATTTGTTACAGTAACTTGCATCCAAAAGTTTACATAAGTAATTTTTGTCTGGCAGGGGTCTCATGTTAAAGACATTGCACCACCGATGCATTACAGGACACAAAAATGACAAGACCAAATATTTAAAAACTGAAATATAACATCAGATGCATCACTAGATCGAACTATAATCAGAATGAAGTCTAGAACTTATGAAAGACACTGCGTTTTAAATTTATGACGCCACGATACTTCTGGGGTTTCGGTTTTGCGACCGAATGAATAAAGCCAACCCACAGTAAGCTTTCTAGATAACATTCACTACAAGTAAGGACTACAAAAAGTCAATTTAAACTGTATAGTTCAATTAAATTATAACTTTTTCAAGGTCGCAAGTTTGTTGACCAATCATCGACGCCGTGCACAGCCAGAGTGACTCGAATAACCTACGCAGACCGAGTGACAGTTCGCCTCCTAGACAAGCATGGCAAGCAGTTGGGCCAGACAGTCCAACCGGAGGACGGCAAAATTGACGAAAATTTAATCTGGCTAAAAGACGACAGTCGTGAAGATGCAAATTTATTGAGCGCATCAGTTGAGCTCGGTGTGCCTAGCGAGTTTCTGCGCAAGTGCGGACTGGACATTGTGGATTCGCCCGGACTAAACGAAAACGACGCTCTTGACACCCTGACCATGCGGGCGATTGACTCGTTTCTGCCAATCATTTTGTACGTTATCGACGGTCGATACGGAATCACTTTGGCGGTAATTTTCTTCGAGCTACTGTTTTACATACAATAACTGAATCATTTACTTTGAGCATCAAAATAACCATTGTTTGTATTTTACCATATGGACCATAGGAAAATATATGAACAAAAACCAGTAGCTCTAAAACCATCCAACCCCGCGACCATCCAACCCCAAGACCATCCAACACCAAGACCATCCAACTCCAAGACCATCCAACACCAAGACGATCCAACCCCAAGACCATCCAACACCAAGACGATCCAACCCCAAGACCATCCAACCCCAAGACCATCCAACCCCAAGACCATCCAACCCCAAGACCATCCAACCCCAAGACCATCCAACCCCAAGACCATCCAACCCCAAGACCATCCAACCTCAAGACCATCCAATCCCCAGAACCATCCAACTCCAAGACCATCCAACCTCAAGACCATCCAACCCCAAGACCATCCAACCCCAAGACCATCCAACCCCAAGACCATCCAACCCCAAGACCATCCAACCCCAAGACCATCCAACCTCAAGACCATCCAATCCCAGAACCATCCAACTCCAAGACCATCCAACCTCAAGACCATCCAACCCCAAGACCATCCAACCCCAAGACCATCCAACCCCAAGACCATCCAACCCCAAGACCATCCAACCCCAAGACCATCCAACCCCAAGACCATCCAACCCCAAGACCATCCAACCCCAAGACCATCCAACCCCAAGACCATCCAACCCCAAGACCATCCAACCCCAAGACCATCCAACCCCAAGACCATCCAACCCCAAGACCATCCAACCCCAAGACCATCCAACCCCAAGACCATCCAACCCCAAGACCATCCAACCCCAAGACCATCCAACCCCAAGACCATCCAACCCCAAGACCATCCAACCCCAGGACCATCCAACCCTCAGCGGGGGACAAGGACAAAGCACCCCAAACGCAACAACCACCTCAGCACGCACCGCCACCCCCACTAAACGCGATAGGCCCTCGCAAACCAGTGCCTAAGAAATTAGTCAGAATTAGTCACAATCCAACGCATCACTAAATGAAAACAAGTAAGCTCTCTATAATACCATCAAAACTCTACCACAGTTTCATTCCTTCCCTAGGCCGAGAAAGACATTGAAAACATTCGAGCCACAGCTCCGGAACTTGAACTATTCTATCTAGTAACAAAAATGGACGTTTCCAAAGAGGATATTCCAACGCCAGAAAGTGGTCGTACAATCGAAGACATCGAGCAGGATCGTGCTCGACGTGTTTTCAGTCGACTCAAAAAGCTTCAATGCTTCGGCGCGGAAGAAACGCCCGAAAGTTGTTCGAGATTCTTCTGCATCTCGAGCTGGGAGATGAAGAACTACAGGAGGCGCGTGGCGATAGCAATCAAAAGATCCGGCGGAGATCAAGCGGCCGGAGCCGCCGTGAAACGCAGCAAGTGGGTGCTTCGCTTCAACGAGATGCAACAAAAACTGGCCGACTTCGCTGCCGAACAGTTTCGCAGCCTAATCCTTGGCGCTTGCTCAGGCTTGCGAGTTTTGCACTGCCAAACTATGGACTTGGTGATGAACAAGGCCAACGATATTCGAGCTTGCACGCAGATGCGGCGCAAAAATCTCGAAATGATCCGAGCTATGGAGTGTCGGAACCACGAGCAGTCCAAGAAAATTGTTGAAAAACATCGCGAAGGCTTTGAACGTGAGGCGGAAAGTTTAATTAAGAGTCAGGTAAGGAGGGCATTGATTTATTGGTGATACTTGTGATTACTATACGTGATACTTAGTTTTCGATTTTTGACGAAATTATAGTTGGCAATTGAATTCATTGCTGTGTATTAAAAGCCAAAAATGCTAAACTTACGATGTTCTCTAACAGCTTCCTGATCTCTCATCCGTTTTCAAATTCTGTTTCAAACGTTCTCTCCGTGCTAACGAAGTGCTAGACGAAAAAAATTTGTGCCATAGATATTAGATAAGTCAAGCACGAACTATTGCATGAAAGAATTGAAAACGCCTACCCGGTGTAATAACTAATAGATATTATAACTGATAATTTTAGTAACAAGTCGTAAGAGTTCATTTCTATTCTTGTAGAATGCGAGTTGACTTTGGTCTATGTCGGTGCACAAAATTGGGACAGAGCGGCTCAGGTAAACGCGACGGACTCTCGCGCTGGAATACCCAAAATCAGTGTTTGCTGTCTTACAGATGAAAACATCATGTCAACTGCGTAGTGCGAATGTGTGCCTGTGTACCCTGAATGACTAAGTGTTAGTAAGTTGGGAGATAGTCATTTTAGGCGTATTTGGATTTTTAAATAAATAAATAAATAAATAAACTATAGAAGCTACCCGTTTTACTCGCATGTTGTCACTGAAATTTTGGGATTGCACGTGACTGCCTTAAATGTACTTAAATTGCAACTTATATTCGTATTAACGATGATTTCTTAATTGTAAAAACCCATCGACGTGAGGTTTTTACAAGATTTAAAAGTACAGTTTTGTCGAAGAAGACCCTGTTCATGTGTATCCCACTTGATGTCAAGTCGCAAATAATATTAATAATTGATTACACCTGTCATAATGGCAGATGTACAACCGACAGCTCAGCTGCAGATATTGCGCGGCGCATCTGAAGGCTGCGTACGGCTGTTCAGTCCAAGGACTGGGGGGGGGGGGGTTGCCACACACCCTCAATTATCCCAGCTAATGCTGGCACCCATTTTACAGCTGAGTGAACTGAAGCAATGAAGAGTTAAGTACCTTGCTCAAAAACACAAATTGTTCAGTCGTTAGTCCGACGCGCTCTAACCACTAGGCTACAATATTTTAGACCTACGATTCCTAAAAAATCAGAAAACGAAACAACACATGCGTTTTTCTGTATATCCATGCAAAAAAACATTGAAGGGACCAATTCTGCTCGAGGAAGTGAAGTCGATGGAGTACTCAGAGAACGTCATCGACGCAAACCTCTCCTCCAATCAAATCGAAGAGCGCTGCGTCACCGAAATCCACCGATTCATCAACAACAGGGTTATCGTGGCCTATCAAGAGTTCCTGCAGAAGGGCGCAATGCAGGACTGCTTCGCCGAATTGGAAGATTTAAAAGCTCGAGTGTTCGAATACGAGAGAGACATCGAGCAGACGCCAAGTTTGGCCGTGCTCAAAGCTACTCTAGCCGACGAGTGCGACCTGCAGGCTAGCGATATTTACAGCCTCGGCTTCAGGACGGTGATGCGTCAGATGTCGCTCAATATTCGAACGATTCTCCGTCATCCCGGAGTGATTTTCAGTCGGCCAGTGCAGGATCCTGAGTGGAAGCGGTTTCAGGCCAAGTGTCATATCAGTGAGTCCTTGTGCACTAACTATCCTGGGACTAACTGATTGCGTATAACTCAGAACGTAACGATTTTAAGGGTTTCATATGTTCCAGGGTTCATGTGTTTCAGGGTTCATGTGTTCCAGGGTTCATGTGTTCCAGGGTTCATGTGTTCCAGCTAGGGTTCATGTGTTCCAGGGTTCATGTGTTCCAGGGTTCATGTGTACCAGGGTTCATGTGTACCAGGGTTCATGTGTACCAGGGTTCATGTGTACCAGGGTTCATGTGTTCCAGGGTTCATGTGTTCCAGGGTTCATGTGTTCCAGGGTTCATGTGTTCCAGGGTTCATGTGTTCCAGGGTTCATGTGTTCCAGGGTTCATGTGTTCCAGGGTTAATTTGTACCAGGGTTCATGTGTACCAGGGTTCATGTGTTCCAGGGTTCATGTGTTCCAGCTAGGGTTCATGTGTTCCAGGGTTCATGTGTTCCAGTATTCATGTGTACCAGGGTTCATGTGTTCCAGGATTCATGTGTACCAGGGTTCATGTGTTCCAGGGTTCATGTGTTCCAGCTAGGGTTCATGTGTTCCAGGGTTCATGTGTTCCAGGATTCATGTGCTCCAGGGTTCATGTGTACCAGAGTTCATGTGTACCAGGGTTCATGTGTTCCAGGGTTCATGTGTTTCAGGGTTCATGTGTTCCAGGGTTCATGTGTTCCAGGGTTCATGTGTTCCAGGGTTCATGTGTTCCAGGGTTCATGTGTACCAGGGTTCATGTGTTCCAGGGTTCATGTGTTCCAGGGTTCATGTGTTCCAACTAGGGTTCATGTGTTCCAGGGTTCATGTGTTCCAGGGTTTATGTGTTCCAGGGGTTCATGGGTTCCAAATGAGTACCATGAGTTCTGCGAGTTCCTTGAGCTCCGTGAGTTCTGTAAATTCCATGAGTTCTCTGAATTCCATGAGTTCTGTGAATTCCATGAGTTCTGTGAATTCCATGAGTTCTGTGAATTCCATGAGTTCTGTGAATTCCATGAGTTCTGTGAATTCCATGAGTTCTGTGAATTCCATGAGTTCTGTGAATTCCATGAGTTCTGTGAATTCCATGAGTTCTGTGAATTCCATGAGTTCTGTGAATTCCATGAGTTCTGTGAATTCCATGAGTTCTGTGAGTTCCTTGAGCTCCATGAGTTCTGTGAGTTCCTTGAGCTCCGTGAGTTCTGTAAATTCCATGAGTTCTGTGAATTTCATGAGTTCTGTGAGTTCCATGAGTTCTGTGAGTTCCTTGAGTTCTGTGAATTCCATGAGTTCTGTGAATTCCATGAGTTCTGTGAATTCCATGAGTTCTGTGAATTCCATGAGTTCTGTGAATTCCATGAGTTCTGTGAATTCCATGAGTTCTGTGAATTCCATGAGTTCTGCGAATTCCATGAGTTCTGTGAATTCCATGAGTTCTGTGAGTTCCTTGAGCTCCATGAGTTCTGTGAGTTCCTTGAGCTCCGTGAGTTCTGTGAGTTCCATGAGCGCCGTGATTTCGCTGAGTAAACTCATATTTACATAAATTACGGATCTAACTAAACTCATTGTAGAAAAGATCAACACAGGCCGACTGGTCGAATGCCTGGTAGACTCCATGAACAAATGGTTGGACAAGCGCCATTTCAGATTCTTGCAGAAGATCCGCTGTTCAGAACAGCTAGTAGAAAACTCGGCCAGCTTAAGCGAGTTGGAACGGCAGAGAATTGTCCAGCTGGCGCCTCGGCTCGCTTTCATGTACACCCGCTGTCTGAATGTCGCCACGGGCTACCAGTTCCGGGGATATACCATCGATAAGCGAGCTCAGCTTGGCTCTGGTGCTCAAGGCACCGTCTATGCGGTACGCGACACCCAGGGCGAGGTTGCTATGGCCGCTAAGGTGGTCAATGTGGAGTCGCAAAGTTTGGGCAACATTTCGTCGGAGGTTTTCTATAGCAGGTAAATTGCTTTGTGTGTAGTAAGGTTTGTCTGGATCTTCCTGTTTGATTGATATAAATGTCTGTCTCAGTGTCTGTCTGAGTGTCTGTCTCAGTGTCTGTCTCAGTGTCTGTCTGAGTGTCTGTCTAAGTGTCTGATTCAGTGTCTGTCTGAGTGTCCGTCTCAGCGTCTGTCTGAGTGTCTGTCTAAGTGTCTGTCTGAGTGTCCGTCTTAGTGTCTGTCTCAGCGTCTGTCTAATTGTCTGTCTCAGTGTCCGTCTGAGTGTCTGTCTGAGTGTCTGTCTCAGTGTCTGTCTGAGAGTCTGTCTGAGTGTCTGTCTGAGTGTCCGTCTAAGTGTCCGTCTAAGTGTCTGTCTGAGTGTCTGTCTAAGTGTCTGTCTGAGTGTCCGTCTAAGTGTCCGTCTAAGTGTCTGTCTGAGTGTCTGTCTGAGTGTCTGTCTCAGTGTCTGTCTGAGTGTCTGTCTGAGTGTCTGTCTGAGTGTCTGTCTCAGTGTCTGTCTCAGTGTCTGTCTGAGTGTCTGTCTAAGTGTCTGTCTCAGTGTCTGTCTCAGCGTCTGTCTGATTGTCTGTCTCAGTGTCTGTCTCAGCGTCTGTCTGATTGTCTGTCTCAGTGTCTGTCTCAGTGTCTGTCTCAGTGTCTGTCTCAGTGTCCGTCTGAGTGTCTGTCTGAGTGTCTGTCTCAGTGTCTGTCTGAGAGTCTGTCTGAGTGTCTGTCTCATTGTCTGTCTCAGTGTCTGTCTGAGTGTCTGTCTGAGTGTCCGTCTTAGTGTCTGTCTGAGTGTCTGTCTGAGTGTCTGTCTGAGTGTCCGTCTTAGTGTCTGTCTCAGTGTCTGTCTGAGTGTCTGTCTGAGTGTCTGTCTGAGTGTCTGTCTCAGTGTCTGTCTCATTGTCTGTCTCATTGTCTGTCTCACGCGTTCCCTAGCTGAGCCCTATGCAACTCATATCCCAACAGCGTATTGCGCCATTGCAACCTGCTGTCTATCGAAGGCGTTCGCCTGTTGGAAACGCGCGAGCCCGACGATCCCGAGGAAGATGCCATCTGGACATTCGAGCTGTACATGGACCTCATGCACAGCGACGTTTGGCAACTGATGCAGAACCGGCAGCTGACCCTGCGCAAGCGGATCTGGTTTGGCCTGCAGCTGGCCAGAGCGCTTGAATTCCTGCACTCCAGCAGCCTCATTCATCGAGATGTGAAGCTGCAAAATTTGCTGGTCAGTAATTTTTAACTCATTAAGCTATGATAACCACATTTCTTTCCAACCAATCAGACACTGACACCCACCACCCCTATAAATTCTTGCCAACCAATCAGACACTGACACCCACCACCCCTATAAATTCTTGCCAACCAATCAGACACTGACACCCACCACCCCTATAAATACTGCCAACTAATCAGATACTGACATCCACCACCCCTATAAATTCATGCCAACCAATCAGACACTGACACCCACCCACCACCCCTATAAATCCTTCCAACCAATCAGACACTGACACCCACCACCCCTATAAATTCTTTCCAACCAATCAGATACTGACACCCACCACCCCTACAAATCTTGCCAACCTACAATCAGGTTATGACACCTACCATGTCTCAGAAAAGAAAAGACCAATCAGAAAGGAAACCGAAGTGTTTTATTCCAACTTTTACCCAGCGCAGGTTGACGCCGAGCTCACTACGGTAAGGCTAACAGATTTCGGACTGCTCAAGAGCACGGGACTCACTGGTCAGTCGCTGGTTGGCACGCCGATCTATTTGGCACCGGAGATGGTCACCAACAGCAGCTATGATATCAGTGCCGATGTCTACAGCCTTGGCATTGCTCTGTGGTATCTCTGGTAAGTAATCAAGTGAAACATGCAAATCTATAGGAGTTAAAAAGGTTCTAGCTTTACAAATATGTATACATCGTTCAAATATAGTTTTATCCTTGCAATTTATTTATTATTGCATTCATATTCTATCAGATCTTTTATTATTGATAAAATAAAGTCGCTTTTACGAGCTACGAATTTCAAAATATCGGGATCGCTTCGCAAAGTGACTATAACAAAAAGTTGAAAATGACTTTTTGTCAATGATTTTATGTTTCGAATTAGTTTAAATTATACTTCTATTTATCTACTAAATAATTCAAATTTATGTTGACGCTTTAACTACGTGGATACACCACTTTTAACTTACGTATTTTTAACATATGTAAAATTTAGTAAATAACTTATTGATGCACGATGCATGCTACCCTAAAATTTATTAACTATTTTGGGTTTAGAGTAAATAATTATTTATTTCTGTTAACTAAAAATTTATCAATTATTTAACTCCAGTGAGGGCAGCGGCAGTAAGCATCCGAAATACGTGGAAGTGATGCCGTCGGTCGGAGCAATACTACTCGCAGGTAGCATGAATAGCAGACCGGACCGACTGCCCTGCATACCCGCCGATCTTTGGGATCTGATGGAGCGCTGTTGGGACGCCCAGCCGCGGAACAGGCCGCCAGCGAAAGAGGTGGCCGACGCGCTGGATTATATTGAGAAAAACCTGTGAATTTTTAACAGGAATAATCTATTGAACTTAAATTGTTCACAGTGTTTTATAATACGAGCGCTCGTAAGCGATAAATTCGATTCATTTATAAAACATGAACAAATAAACAAACTCTTTTCAATTTCACTTTTTAGAAAATGTGACTCAGATTAAAATAATTAAATTACAATAATGATTCATATTTTCAAACTTCATGGTGTTTTAATACTTCACTATTTAAAATAAAATAATTAAATTACAATAATGGTGTTTTAATACTTCAGTATTTAAAATATTTAAAGTTTCATATCGTTTCAACTTTTTTCTGTGCTAATAAAATTAAAATGTTTTAAATAAATCATTTTTTTCCAATTTGTACGATTTAAGTTTTAAATAAACAGTTTCTTTTAACAAATTAACAAAAATGAATAAGATAATCGTTTAAAGACTATAAGGCTAACTAGGGAAATTGCTGAGATGCCAAATGTTCAAAGGGGGAATTGCTGAGATTGTAGAGTATTATATCTCCCAGAAAAGTTATTTAAAAGTGTTAACGTACTACTCACACATTTTATTTAGTAGTAAATTGAAGAGCATGAATAAGGTATGCTTTGAACTATAAGTATATTCGGACTAACCAATAGGAAGAGAGAAACCTCGAGCATGCTAATTTTAGAAATCACCCAATCACGTGCGACCAACAACTGTCAATTCAAACCCCACCTTCAAGTCATCATTTGGTTTGCACTCGGGTTGCACCCGGATGAACCAATCAAAGTCTACCAGCTACGGTAACCAATCATGCGCTTTTACAGTAGACTAGTTGCGCAACTTTCTACCCTGTCATGCTTGACAGCCACCGAATCGTGACCCTTTGACATTTGCGAAGACAGTGATGTACGACCTCGAGAGAGGTCTGAACGCCTATAAATACAAGTGGTCCGGAACGGACCCGGAGCCACAATTCCTCCGGAAGGAGAAGAGCTCCGAAGAGGAAGCCACTACAGGACTTCCTACAGAAGACTCGTCGAGTTCTTGCGGTAAGCCTTACTCATTTGCGCCTGTGTTTTGAGACGTCTCTTTGGAGTTTAGTTTGAGTCTGTTGAGACTCTTGAGTCTGTTTAGACTCTACTGGTTGCAGTCTCCAGAAGGACTGCCCCTGATAGATCTTAGAAGACTATCAGTGGTTTCCGGAGCTATACCTAGAGTGCATAGAGGCACTGCTAGAAGGAGTAGGCTTATATTAAACCGCAGTTTGGCGCAGGGTACCCATTGTTAATTTGGAAGCTTCTTATTGGTCCGAACGACAGATACCGGCCGGCAAAAGAAGAAAAGAGAAACTCGGACCAGGACTACAAGTCGAGTCGAATTCAGGCCTGAACTACAGATCGAGATCTACACGAGATCTACGAAGGACTCAAAGAAGGAGAGATATCTCATAAGAAGTCAAGGTAATTGAATACTTTCGTTTGAATTACTGGGTTGCCTAGCTAAAGAGCTAGAAGTGATTGTTCTTTGATTACCGAAGTCGGGTAATAAGGAACACATCAAGATGCCAAGGCCCACGGTAGGGGAATTGCTAAGATGCAAAATGCTCAAAGGGGGATCGGAATTGCTGAGATAAGCCAAATGCTCAAAGGGGGAATTGCTGAGATAAGCCAAATGCTCAAAGGTGGAATTGCTGATATGCAAAGGGTCAAGTTGCATAAATAAATTAATGAATGGCATAGACACATTGAAATTATGCCGACTAGCAAAACGAAAAATTGGCGGATCATCACTGCAATTTGCACATTTAGGCAGGTGTGTACTCTCTGCAGAGTAGATCTTAGGCAGGCGCACAGACCGTCAACAGGACTGTACATGCTTCTCGGTTGAGAGAAAAAGAGGGGAGATCGGGGGGGGGGGCAGAGATGAAGCCTCTTAGGGATTAGCGGATGCTGGTTTGAGCTCCGCAGAGAGCCCGTGCGGGAGGGAGAGAAGGAGAGCAGAGAGAGGAAGAGATCCGCGATAAAGGAAAGCAGAACCCTAAAGGCTCAGGAGGTGTACAAAACCTTGCTCTGGACTGCACTTCTCAACTCAGCGACACTCAGACCCTCACTATACTGCTCAAGTCAGTCGGGCCAACCTCTCTCTATTTCTCGGCGTGTTCAGGGCTTGGCCATGAGATATATAGGAAGCTCTGGGGGGTGTCTGTGGGGTAGAGAGCTAGGCTTTGCTCACGCAAGTACACAGAAGGATATACCGCGCTCACTTAAAACATACATAAGTTCTCCTCCCAGTCAGTTCACTTGTGTTAGCTGAGTTCTCCCTCCCTCACTCTCTCACTCACTTTAAAGCGCAAAAATCTGACTAATTTATTGTGCGATAGATAGATAGAACACCCCCTTTTGGCCTAAATTAGTTCAGCTATATTATCATCATGCGATTGTTCATTCTTATGATATAAGATTTCAACATTAATCAATAGGTTTATCGTGTAGAAAAAACTGCTATGAATTCTTTGCGAAATTGCTATCTGATGGCCATCGTGAGCCTGCTGGCACCTCTGCTGCTTCTTTCGTGGCTGGACATCGGCAGTGCTACCGCGACCAAACCTCAGCTAGATGCTAAGGAGTGAGTTTACCGGCAATGGCCTGATTTACTGTCAGTTTGGCTCACAGTCTGTCACTCTCATGCTGTCACTCCCATCACGTCACTCATTTCCTCACTCGGTATGTCACTCTCATTCACTCTCATTCCGTCACTCTCATTCCGTCACTCTCATTGCGTCACTCTCATTCACTCTCATTCCGTCACTCTCATTGCGTCACTCTCATTGCGTCACTCTCATTCACTCTCATTCCGTCACTTTCATTCCGTCACTCTCATTCAATCTCATTCCGGCACTCTCATTCCGTCACTCTCATTCCGTCACTCTCATTCCGTCACTCTCATTCCGTCACTCTCATTCCGTCACTCTCATTCCGTCACTCTCATTCCGTCACTCTCATTCCGTCACTCTCATTCCGTCACTCTCATTCCGTCACTCTCATTCCGTCACTCTCATTCCGTCACTCTCATTCCGTCACTCTCATTCCGTCACTCTCATTCCGTCACTCTCATTCCGTCACTCTCATTCCGTCACTCTCATTCCGTCACTCTCATTCCGTCACTCTCATTCCGTCACTCTCATTCCGTCACTCTCATTCCGTCACTCTCATTCCGTCACTCTCATTCCGTCACTCTCATTCCGTCACTCTCATTCCGTCACTCTCATTCCATCACTCTCATTCACTCTCATTCCGTCACTCTCATTGCGTCACTCTCATTCCGTCACCTTTATTCCGTCACTTTCATTCACTCTCATTCCGTCACTCTCATTCCGTCACTCTCATTCACTCTCATTCCATCACTCTTATTGCGTCACTCTCATTCCGTCACTCTCATTGCGTCACTCTCATTCCGTCACTCTCATTCCGTCACTCTCATTCCGTCACTCTCATTCCGTCACTCTCATTCCGTCACTCTCATTCCGTCACTCTCATTCCGTCACTCTCATTCCGTCACTCTCATTCCGTCACTCTCATTCCGTCACTCTCATTCCGTCACTCTCATTCCGTCACTCTCATTCACTCTCATTCCGTCACTCTCATTCCGTCACTCTCATTCCGTCACTCTCATTGCGTCACTCTCCTTCCGTCACCTTTATTCCGTCACTTTCATTCACTCTCATTCCGTCACTCTCATTCCGTCACTCTCATTCACTCTCATTCCATCACTCTCATTGCGTCACTCTCATTCCGTCACTCTCATTCCGTCACTCTCATTCACTCTCATTCCATCACTCTCATTGCGTCACTCTCATTCCGTCACTCTCATTCCGTCACTCTCATTCCGTCACTCTCATTCCGTCACTCTCATTCCGTCACTCTCATTCCGTCACTCTCATTCCGTCACTCTCATTCCGTCACTCTCATTCCGTCACTCTCATTGCGTCACTCTCATTCCGTCACTCTCATTCCGTCACTCTCATTCCGTCACTCTCATTCCGTCACTCTCATTGCGTCACTCTCATTCCGTCACTCTCATTCCGTCACTCTCATTCCGTCACTCTCATTCCGTCACTCTCATTCCGTCACTCTCGTTCTGCGTCACTCTTATTCCGTCACTCTCGTTCTGCGTCACTCTCATTCTGCGCCACTCTCATACCGTCATTCTCAGCATGTCACTCGTATTCCGTCATTCTCAGCATGCCACTCGTATTCCGTCACTCTCAGCATGCCACTCGTATTCCGTCACTCTCAGCATGTCACTCGTATTCCGTCACTCTCAGCATGGCACTCGTATTCCGTCACTCTAAGCATGGCACTCGTATTCCGTCACTCTCAGCATGTCACTCTCCTGCACTCATGGGATGAATCTGATACTAGCATAAAAAAACTCCCAGTTAACGTAGACAAACATCAATTAAATTCCAGAATCAACGCTTGGGTTCAAACTATCGCTAACAATTTCGAACAAGTTCGTCGACAACTTGGCATTGAAAAGTTCGAGCGGGTGAGAACACTGCGTGGTCGCTCAATTTCTTCAAGAAATGTATCGCTTTTACGAGCTATAACTAATAGAAACAACATTGCTTTTGTTGCTGCAGAAATTCGAAGAAAATCGAGTTGTCTCCGACAATCGCAACGAGGCCCAAGGCCAACAATTGATGAATGATATCAAGGCTAGGATAGGAAAATTCACCTATAAATATGAGGAGCACGTGAAGGTAAGCGTGAAATTATTTGATTTAACCAGTTAAAAATAAGTACCAACAATGTTCCCAATCTTTTCTTAATCATCAAGAGAATTCGTGTTGAAGCCGAATATGCCTTTGCCGGTCATACGCATCGGAACTACTCGTTGAATGTAAGTCTGTTTAAGTAGTAATAATTAAAGCGTATAATTAATATACTTTAGTGTCTCTAATAAAAGTGGATGGTAACAAAGATAGGGTAGATTAGCTTGAGACGGGAGATGGGTAAGAGGAGAGTAGTGAGGGGAGAGTAGTGAGGGTAGAGTAGTGAGGGGAGAGTAGTGAGGGGAGAGTAGTGAGGGGAGAGTAGTGAGGGGAGAGTAGTGAGGGGAGTGTAGTGAGGGGAGTGTAGTGAGGGGAGTGTAGTGAGGGGAGAGTAGTGAGGGTAGAGTAGTGAGGGCTGAGTAGTGAGGGTTGAGTAGTGAGGGTTGAGTAGTGAGGGTTGAGTAGTGAGGGGAGAGTAGTGAGGGTAGAGTAGTGAGGGTTGAGTTGTGAGGGGAGTGTAGTGAGGGGAGAGTAGTGAGGGGAGAGTAGTGAGGGTAGAGTAGTGAGGGGAGAGTAGTGAGGGGAGAGTAGTGAGGGTAGAGTAGTGAGGGGAGAGTAGTGAGGGTAGAGTAGTGAGGGTAGAGTAGTGAGGGTAGAGTAGTGAGGGGAGAGTAGTGAGGGTAGAGTAGTGAGGGTAGAGTAGTGAGGGGAGAGTAGTGAGGGTAGAGTAGTGAGGGTAGAGTAGTGAGGGGAGAGTAGTGAGGGTAGAGTAGTGAGGGTTGAGTAGTGAGGGTTGAGTAGTGAGGGGAGAGAAGTGAGGGGAGAGTAGTGAGGGGAGAGTAGTGAGGGTAGAGTAGTGAGGGGAGAGTAGTGAGGGTAGAGTAGTGAGGGTTGAGTTGTGAGGGGAGTGTAGTGAGGGGAGTGTAGTGAGGGGAGAGTAGTGAGGGGAGTGTAGTGAGGGTAGAGTAGTGAGGGCTGAGTAGTGAGGGTTGAGTAGTGAGGGGAGAGAAGTGAGGGGGGATGTGAGGGTAGTGTAGTGAAGGTCGAGTAAGGACTGCGGAGAATGAAGGGTGCAGATGAAGCTAGCAAACAATCCCTTCATCGCAAAAACCACAGTGCTTGGAGCTCAAGGACCAGCCCTTCCTCCGAGCGACAGCGATCGAAGACAAACCCCACGAATCGTCCAACAACACGCATCAAAACTTGGATCCAGAGTCGCGCAACACAGTCTACGTGATGCAGAAAACTGAGGACGTTGAGAACTTTTGTTCAGCGCCTACTCTGGTTGAGTTGAATCCTGACCCCAGGCTCTATGGCGTTGAGACCAATCGCAAGGTGTCCACTGCGCACGTGCCGTCCAATATCTACGATGCCTGTGAGAGCCTCTGCGATAGCAAGACTCACAAAATGGGAGGGGATTCGACCAGTGCCTGTCATATTGTCCCCACTGTTCCTGTCTCTCTGTCCCTGTCTCTGTCCCTGTCTCTCTGTCCCTGTCTCTCTGTCCCTGTCTCTCTGTCCCTGTCTCTCTGTCCCTGTCTCTCTGTCCCTGTCTGTCTGTCCCTGTCTCTCTGTCCCTGTCTCTCTGTCCCTGTCTCTCTGTCCCTGTCTGTCTGTCCCTGTCTCTCTGTCCCTGTCTCTCTGTCCCTGTCTCTCTGTCCCTGTCTCTCTGTCCCTGTCTCTCTGTCCCTGTCTCTCTGTCTCTGTCTTTCTGTCCCTGTCTCTCTCCCTGCATCTCTCTGTAAGTGTCAGGGTAGAAAATGTCTCATATTTTAAACTCTCTCATCCGAGTGCCACCCAATCCGTTAACATATTGTAGCCACGAGCATGCTTAACGCAGCAAACTGGTCGCAGGGCCTTGACAAAGTGTTCGAATCTAATGCAGCATTGGACCCGATGCTGAAGTGGCAGTACTTTGGCAATACGGAGGGATTGTTCAAAATCTATCCCGGTATTCGTTGGTATATTCAGACTAAGGACCTGGGCAGTAAGGATATCACTTTGGACTTTTTCGATTGTCGAACTCAGTACTGGTAAGACTTTTTATGGCTCAATAAAGAGTAATTAGGTTCTAATTCGACAAAGAAAATGATCTGAAAATACAAACGCTTGACAATCGTAATGACGCTCACCAATGTAGCAAATCCTTGCTTTCATTTTTAAACAATAATCAGGTACCTATTGGCTGCCTCCTATCCAAAAGACATGGTCATCTTACTGGACAATAGCGGCTCTATGAAAGGTCGTCGATCAATCATTGCCAACATGACCCTAACTGAACTGCTGTACACGTTGAATGTTAACGATTTCTTCAACGTGATTATGGTGAGTTTGAACCAATTTCACTTTTGAATGTATATAACTTCTAACATGTATTTTATTTTCTTTGGATAGCTATTTAAAACCTCCAGAGAGGTATTTCTTAAATTTGAATTTGTTTTACTCTGAATTTTCAAACGTTGTCCGTTTCAACTGCATGCGCAATTTCCCCCCAGTGCATGCTGTGCGATCCTTCGGTGTTGTTTTCAAATTCTGTTGAGGTTACATTTTTAACGTGTGCAGCTATTTGTTTGGTAACTTGCTGTGAAATTGAATTACATGTAATTGTGTGCCTTTTAAACTTCTTAATATCCGTTTTTGTGTTTAGATTCTCTATACATTTGTTCTGTCCTTGGATTAGTATCGTTATACATGTTTATAGTTCTGTATCTGTCCTGTCATATTGGTTCGCGGCATGATTTCTACCTATTTTTAACATCTTAACCGTTTATTAGAACAGCTTATAATTTAAATATCATTTCGCGGAATTGTTCGTTAAGATAACAAAATCGCCACACGAGGAAGTAAGTATAAAATTAATGAGTTTGTGTGTATATGCATTAAAATGCACGGAGTATTAATTAAAACGCGTAAAATTTGCACGATTTCCCGGATAACATAAGCTTGAAAATATCTCACTATGACAAACATATCGCTATTCATCATCAATAATAGAAACCTGCAAACCCAATTAATTTATTCATTAAAGTTTCGCTCTTAAAAGTGATTCAAGATTATTAAAACGTTTGAATTTTGTTAAAATTAAAGTAATAGCTAAACTACATATGTGTACACGGCAAATCAACTTTTATCTGGCATAATATATACGTGCACGAAATTTAGCAATATGCAATGCAATTATTTATATTTGAATTTATAACAAAACTGCTAGTTAAGCTATATGAGTCAGTCTGGAGAGTGTGTTACGCAATATATCACTGTACATGTACGATCGTAATCTAGAGCTGGTCTCTATTTTCCGTAGCAAGTTTTTGACAGTTATATGAATCCATGTCCACAATAGTCGGATTTCATTAAATATTTCAGTCTATAGTAGTGAACTACATGTAGCAATCTTCGCCCCCAAAGGGAACATCTGGATAGAATCTCTGTTCTCTACAAGTAACAAAAAGACAGCGAAATAAAGCCTTCACAAAGACAACAGACATTCCCTCTCAAAGAAAATATCCCAAGACAGAAAGCATCCTGCCAAATAGCAACAAGCATCCCCCAGATAGCAAGCATCCCCCAGATAGCAAGCATCACCCAATAGCAAGCATCCTCCCGATAGCAAGCAACCTAGATAGCAAGCATCCCCCAGATAGCAAACATCCACCCAGATAGCAAGCATCCCCAGATAGCAAGCATCCCCCAGATAGCAAGCATCCCCCAGATAGCAAGCAACCTAGATAGCAAGCATCCCCCAGATAGCAAGCATCACCCAATAGCAAGCATCCTCCCGATAGCAAGCAACCTAGATAGCAAGCATCCCCCAGATAGCAAGCATCCCCCAGATAGCAAGCATCCCCCAGACAGCAAGCATCCCCCAGATAGCAAGCAACCTAGATAGCAAGCATCCCCAGATAGCAAGCATCCCCAGATAGCAAACATCCACCTAGATAGCAAGCATCCACCCAGATAGCAAGCATCCCCAGATAGCAAGCATCCCCCAGATAGCAAGCAACCCCCAGACAGCAAGCACCCCCCAGATAGCAAGCAACCTAGATAGCAGGCATCCCCCAGATAGCAAGCATCACCCAGATAGCAAGCATCCCCAGATAGCAAGCATCCCCCAGACAGCAAGCATCCCCCAGATAGCAAGCATCCCCCAAACAGCAAGCAACCTAGATAGCAAGCATCCCCCAGACAGCAAGCAACCTAGATAGCAAGCATCCCCCAGATAGCAAGCATTCCCCAGACAGCAAGCATCCCCCAGATAGCAAACATCCCCCAGACAGCAAGCAACCTAGATAGCAAGCATCCCCCAGATAGCAAGCATCACCCAATAGCAAGCATCCTCCCGATAGCAAGCAACCTAGATAGCAAGCATCCCTCAGACAGCAAGCATCCCCCCGATAGCAAGCATCCCCCAGATAGCAAGCAACTCCCAGACAGCAAGCATCCCCCCGATAGCAAGCATCCCCCAGATACCAAGCATCCCCCAGACAGCAAGTATCCTCCAGACAGCAAGCATCCCCCAGATAGCAAGCATCCCCCAGATAGCAAGCATCCCCCAGATAGCAAGCATCCCCCAGATAGCAAACATCCCCCAGACAGTAAGCAACCTAGATAGCAAGCATCCCCCAGATAGCAAGCATCACCCAATAGCAAGCATCCTCCCGATAGCAAGCAACCTAGATAGCAAGCATCCCCCAGACAGCAAGCATCCCCCAGATAGCAAGCATCCCCCAGATAGCAAGCAACTCCCAGACAGCAAGCATCCCCCCGATAGCAAGCATCCCCCAGATACCAAGCAACCCCCAGACAGCAAGCATCCCCCAGATACCAAGCAACCCCCAGACAGCAAGTATCCCCCAGACAGCAAGCATCCCCCAGATAGCAAGCATCCCCCAGATAGCAAGCATCCCCCAGATAGCAAACATCCCCCAGACAGCAAGCAACCTAGATAGCAAGCATCCCCCAGATAGCAAGCATCACCCAATAGCAAGCATCCTCCCGATAGCAAGCAACCTAGATAGCAAGCATCCCTCAGACAGCAAGCATCCCCCAGATAGCAAGCATCACCCAATAGCAAGCATCCTCCCGATAGCAAGCAACCTAGATAGCAAGCATCCCTCAGACAGCAAGCATCCCCCCGATAGCAAGCATCCCCCAGATACCAAGCAACCCCCAGACAGCAAGCATCCCCCAGATACCAAGCAACTCCCAGACAGCAAGCATCCCCCCGATAGCAAGCATCCCCCAGATACCAAGCAACCCCCAGACAGCAAGCATCCCTCAGATATCAAGCAACCCCCAGACAGCAAGTATCCCCCAGATAGCAAGCAACCCCACATAGCAAGCATCCCCCCGATAGCAAGCATCACCCAATAGCAATTCAAGCATCCCTGGATACCAAGAATCCTTATAGATAGCTATCAACCCACTCTCAGATGGCTCTTATATTAGAAGTGGTGGCTCTTTTATGTTTGACATGGCGGCTCTATATGTTTGACATGGATACTTTTCAGTATCAACATTTTTGCACTTTCCCTCGCAAACTTTCAACAATATCTAAAACTGGATAATATCTATTACCACTCTCTGCATACGAAATATAAGATGGTGCATGTATTAATTGTAGGAAAACACTTTTTTAAAACAAGCAATGCAGTACACGATATAAATATTATTGGATACAGCAATTAAGTAAAAAAACAAAATTATTAGTAGCATAAAACTTTCCGTGCTTAATTAACATGGACAAGAATCACAATTGACATGTTAAATTTTTAACTAGCTGATAGCAAATAATCAACTTTTTAATACAAATCATCTAACTTGTTACGCATTTCACCTGTTTAATCCGCGCAGTTCATGAACTCGTCGCTCAAGTACATATCGGATGATTTCAACTTTACAATGCTGCAAGCGACCGAGAAAAATAAATACGTGAGTTAATTATTTGTTTTAACTCGACAGCAATCGTATTTACTAAAAAACTAAAAACCCGTTTGCAATTTTTAACTTCAATTTCCAATCCAAAGGGCTTTAGCACCAGGGGCTTTAGCACCCGGGGCTTTAGCACCAGGGGCTTTAGCACCAGGGGCTTTAGCACCAGGGGCTTTAGCACCAGGGGCTTTAGCAACAGGGGCTTTAGCACCAGGGGCTTTAGCACCCGGGGCTTTAGCACCAGGGGCTTTAGCACCCGGGGCTTTAGCACCAGGGGCTTTAGCACCAGGGGCTTTAGCACCAGGGGCTTTAGCACCCGGGGCTTTAGCACCAGGGGCTTTAGCACCAGGGGCTTTAGCACCAAGGGGCGCCAGCACCAGGGGCTTTAGCACCTGGGGGAACCAAAGTCCAGTCCAGGGGGAGCCAAAGCAACACCGGTCCCTGATTTATGTAAAGCGTGTACATTCATCCGAACCCACAGACCGTCATGGATCTGATTCGAGAAGATGAAAATCGCGCACCGCAAGACAGACAATTCGCTCCCCTGGGCATCTCCGACTACAAAGAAGCCCTCGAAGAGGCATTCCAGCTGCTCGATTATGTGAAAAGAAATGCGACTGACCTGTCCTCAGGCGGGGTGCAGAATATCGTACTTATCTCGGACGGGGCACCGCAGACGTTCCAGGAGGTCTTCAAAAAGTACAACTTCGATGTAAGCGGTATAGCGTGTGCACCCTCTTTGTAGCAACAACCATGCATTTTGCATATACTCGCCAATCTCACCCCGTCTATCCTTAATCTCTCCCTTTATTATCCTCAATCTCACCCCTGACTATCCACAATCTCACCCCTGTCTATCTTAAATCTCACCCCTGATTATCCACAATCTCACCCTGTCTATCCTCAATCTCACCCCTGATTATCCACAATCTCACCCTGGTTTATTCACAATCTCACCTCTGATTATCCACAATCTCACCCTTGATTATCCACAATCTCTCCCTTGATTATCCACAATCTCACCCTTTATTATCCACAATCTTACCCTTGATTATCCACAATCTCACCCCTGATCTTCCACAATCTCACCTCTAATTATCCACAATCTCACCCCTTGATTATCCACAATCTCACCCTTGATTATCCACAATCTCACCCTTGATTATCCACAATCTCACCCTTGATTATCCACAATCTTACCCTTTGATTAGCCACAATCTTACCCCCCGGTTTCCATACTAGCCAATTTTCTCACTATCATAACTATCTGTATAGTTAGAAGCCTAATTACTACTCATAGTAGTTTATGCACACTGCGCTTTTTTTGAAACCCCGCAGCGCCAAGTCCGAGTTTTCACTTTCCTAGTGGGTCACGAGGCTGCTGAGGAGGAGAATGTGAAAAAAATTGCCTGCTCAAACCGAGGCTACTTTGTGCAGATCTCTACACTGTCCGATGTGAAGGAGAATGCTCAGGTTATTGCTATTGATGTTCACATGTAAACCTACCGCAGAAAAATGGTGTAGAACCATATAAACCTACTGCAGATGAATGGTAGAATCATGTAAACCTACCGCAGATAAATGGTGTAGAATCATGTAAACCTACCGCAGATAAATGGTGTAGAATCATGTAAACCTACCGCAGATAAATGGTGTAGAATCATGTAAAACTACCGCAGATAAATGGTGTAGAATCATGTAAACCTACCGCAGATAAATGGTGTAGAATCATGTAAACCTACCGCAGATAAATGGTGTAGAATAATGTAAACCTACCGCAGATAAATGGTGTAGAATCATATAAATCTACCGCAGATAAATGGTGTAGAATCATGTAAACCTACCGCAGATAAATGGTGTAGAATCATGTAAACCTACCGCAGATAAATGGTAGAATCGTGTAAACCTATCCCATATCCATGTAAATAATGGGATCACGTAAACCTACCGCAGATAAATAGTAGAATCATGTAAATCTACAGACATGCTGTACACGTGTAGAAAAAAAGATAACTTTGATTATCAAGAAAAAATATTCAGAATAAGTAAAAATTGGTTTAATATACAAATTGTTACTAATGTAAACAATGCCAATTTGAATTCATAGCTGATATCTAAACATTGAAAGCGCAAGAATTCCAATTCAACAATGTGAACTGCCGTTGTCTCCGCAGCGGTACATACCCGTCACGGCCAGAACAAACGCACTCCGCCGCGACCATTTCTTTGCTTGGACCGGGGTGCACAAAAACCAGATTAAAACGCAGGTAAGAATCATAAATATAAATAAATTGATCAATAAATATTTTTTTAGATCCAACTTTAAGATTGTTTTGTTTATGTTACACGATTTTTATTTCAGTTAAATTTTGAATCCGAATCAATGAGTGATTTTGTGAGCAAAATTTCACGTATTTAAGCAATTTCAGAAAAAAATTCACAGATACAAATTAGTTGCTTTAATAAATAACTTGCGTTTTAATAGCTATGCTTTGCAGCTAAATAATATTTGTTATTATTGACTCATAATGCAAAGCGCTGAAATATTTTTAAATCGACATTATATTAACAAAATCACTGCGCCAATATTGAGACAATTAAGCCGCTAGCAATGGGATCAATTCAGAAACTTTGCATCTCTACTAACCGCTTAATTATTAAATTAAATAAGTTTTATGGCATTATAGTAGTACAAAAAATTATCTGCTTTTTAATATAATTGACGGATGATACTACTGACGGATGATACTACTATTGAATTTTTGTCTGCAATTTTGCCTTAACTACAACTTCAACTATTTACTTGCTGTAGTTTCTTCCCTCTCTATTCCTCTCTCTACTTCTCTCTCTACTTCTCTCTCTACTTCTCTCTCTACTTCTCTCTCTACTCCTCTCTCTACTCCTCTCTCTACTTCTCTCTACTCCTCTCTCTACTCCTCTCTCTACTTCTCTCTCTACTCCTCTCTCTACTCCTCTCTCTACTTCTCTCTCTACTTCTCTCTTTACTTCTCTCTCTACTTCTCTCTCTACTTCTCTCTCTACTTCTCTCTCTACTTCTCTCTCTACTTTTCTTTCTACTTTTCTCTCTACTTCTCTCTCTACTTCTCTCTCTACTTCTCTCTCTCTCTCTCTACTTCTCTCTCTACTTCTCTCTCTACTTCTCTCTCTCTCTCTCTCTCTACTTCTCTCTCTGCTTCTCTCTCTCTCTCTCTACTTCTCTCTCTACTTCTCTCTCTCTACTTCTCTCTCTACTTCTCTCTCTCTACTTCTCTCTCTACTTTTCTCTTTACTTCTCTCTCTACTTCTCTCTCTACTCAACTTTCTACTTCTCTCTCTCTATACTCCTCTCTCTACTCCTCTCTCTACTTCTCTATCTACTTCTATCTTCTCTCTTTTAAGATTTCTAGCGTACGTTTTCATTATTGCTCCCAGTAGTGAGAGCATTCACCCGCCAACAAGCGGTTAACGACTTGTAAAGCTGGGAAACTCCTTGTCCTCCTGGGAAACTCCTTTGTTCCTCCACCACCACCCCCTCGCCACCTATCATACAACCAACCTTGTGGAACCCGTACGCGGCCCGGATTACGCATACGCACCCGGAGTCGCAGCTCCGCAAGTCTTCGCTATCGAAGAAATCCGCGACTGCCTCGTCGGGATCCTCGGCGGCAGCTGAACCGGAGTCTGCCCCCGGGTTCACGGTGTTCCCCTTCACCGAGACAGCCTCGACAGCTTCGCCGACAACGACGCCAACTTCAACGCCGAACTCGGTGAACGGAAGCGGCAGCAGCAGAGGTGTCGGAGGGCCTGGCGGAGACAACTCGCTGAAGATTGTTTACAAGCCGTCGAAAGGCGACAACACGCCGCACCAGACGCCAGAGGAGGATCCGGCTGTGGTAAAATAAAATATAATTCTGCTAAGTTTTTTTTTAATAAACATCTTTTGTTGTTAAACAAATCTAAAAAAAATTATCAGCACTTTTCCTGGCTTAACCTAAAAACCTAATGTAGATTTTTTTATTTAATTACATGTCGTTTATTAGGTAGTTAGGTCTGATTCTTGCAACTTATAGATTTCTAAATTCTAATCAAAGCCAATTGTTTTTTCTTTATAATTACTTTTGCAATTTGACATTAAACCGTTATTTATTTATAATTGGCTCCGCCCTAGATACATGTATCTCGTAGCAAATTACCGTAGAAATTCTACTTTGCATCCTGCAACAATTTTTGATTTGCACTACACAGCAATAATCATCGCACAAGTTTAATTCCTAAATCCGTAACATTTCCTGGAAAAATACAATTGAAAATCCAGGCGCTGATGGAAGTAAGTTAATCGATTTTAACAAAAAATTATTTTTTTGAAATTTCATGCTTTTTAACAGAAATTCTTGTTTATAAAGCAAAGGTTCTTCAAGTGCTCATGAATAATATTATTTTATATTTGCTTGAAGTGTACTATAAGTAATATATATATATAGCCTTGTTAGAGTTTGGCGATGAAGTAATAAAATATTTATGGCTATATTACTCTTACATGTATCTAAGCACGGGTATAGCAGCGCAGTGCCAAGGTTTTATGAAAAAAAGTAACCGAAAAATTTTACTATAATTCAATTATTTATTATATTTACTAACTGGTACTTTTCTGCCGCATGACTGATGTATTTCGTTTTAATTAGATATAAATATACTAAGCTTTTTTCATTCCAGTTAAACAAAATCATACGATAATTTTTTTACTTTACTCTAACAATATAACAAATAAAAATCATTTCAGAAAAACAAACTGTTTGCCTCTGTGGCTCAGGCTGCCTACGACATTCGGGACAATGAGACAGTAAGTACGGTTTGTACTTTTTGCTTGTTCAATTTGATTTGAATACCTTAATTAGCAACCAATAAGAGTTCCGAATCCAACCCCATCGCAGATTCATCGCGGAATTGGTCGCCTCATCGGAGTGGCTGGTGTGGACGTGCCAACCGATCACTTTGAACGTCTCGGGCCGGCTTGGGAGCTGGGCGCTCTCGGCTACATCTTTTTGGTCACGAATAATGGGCACGTGCTGTTCCATCCCGAGTTTCGGCAGTTCGATGTGAGTGCGGAATCCCCCACCCCTTTGCTTAGCTTTTTGCACCGGGCCACCCCCGCTAAATCTGGTGTCTTTACCCTCTCCCACTCTGTACCCTATCTCCCTCTGTACCCTATCTCCCTCTGTACCCTATCTCCCTCTGTACCCTATCTCCCTCTGTACCCTATCTCCCTCTGTACCCTATCTCCCTCTGTACCCTATCTCCCTCTGTACCCTATCTCCCTCTGTACCCTATCTCCCTCTGTACCCTATCTCCCTCTGTACCCTATCTCCCTCTATACCCTATCTCCCTCTGTACCCTATCTCCAGCTCTGTCCCTCTCACCTCTGTACCCTCTCCCCCTTATGTAACCTTGTAACCTCATGTGTACATATTTACTAGCGACTGATTGAAACTAACTTAACCACACAGACGTGTCATTATTTTATAAACAAATAGTCGCAACACATTACCCTTCTAGAGGATTAGTGTATGAATCCTTCAGTAAGTTAGATATCAAGCTTTCGTGAGCCAGTTCCAACTAACTTTATATAGATGCCAAATAGACCAAAATCTTTACATCTTTCGCAGCACGAAGGCAATCTTAGGCTGTTTTTTAACAACCGGGACATTGCCGAGATCGAGATGCCAGCCGACGAATCGCCGCTGTACAACGCGCCTAGCTACACTCTGCCGTTGCGCCTGGGCCTCATCAACCGGCAGGAAGGCATCGAGCAGATTCGTCGGATTAAAACTTACGAGGATTTCGTGAGTAATGAAGTCTGACATTCGGTTGATTGGCTTTAGTTTTTGTATGGACAATAAAGATTAGGACTCAATTGATCCCGGTTGAAAACGTTACCGTGACCAGAATCGCTAAAGAGTCATTGGAAGGTTGAAAACGTTACCGTGACCAGAATCGCTAAAGAGTCATTGGAAGGTTGAAAATGTTACCGTGACCAGAATCGCTAAAGAGTCATTGGAAGGTTGAAAACGTTACCGTAACCAGAATCGCTAAAGAGTCATTGGAAGGTTGAAAACGTTACCGTGACCAGAATCGCTAAAGAGTCATTGGAAGGTTGAAAACGTTACCGTGACCAGAATCGCTAAAGAGTCATTGGAAGGTTGAAAACGTTACCGTGACCAGAATCGCTAAAGAGTCATTGGAAGGTTGAAAACGTTACCGTGACCAGAATCGCTAAAGAGTCATTGGAAGGTTGAAAACGTTACCGTGACCAGAATCGCTAAAGAGTCATTGGAAGGTTGAAAACGTTACCGTGACCAGAATCGCTAAAGAGTCATTGGAAGGTTGAAAACGTTACCGTGACCAGAATCGCTAAAGAGTCATTGGAAGGTTGAAAACGTTACCGTGACCAGAATCGCTAAAGAGTCATTGGAAGGTTGAAAACGTTACCGTGACCAGAATCGCTAAAGAGTCATTGGAAGGTTGAAAACGTTACCGTGACCAGAATCGCTAAAGAGTCATTGGAAGGTTGAAAACGTTACCGTGACCAGAATCGCTAAGGAGTCATTGGAAGGTTGAAAACGTTACCGTGACCAGAATCGCTAAAGAGTCATTGGAAGGTTGAAAACGTTACCGTGACCAGAATTGCTAAAGAGTCATTGGAAGGTTGAAAACGTTACCGTGACCAGAATCGCTAAAGAGAGTCATTGGAAGGTTGAAAACGTTACCGTGACCAGAATTGCTTAAGGAGTCATTGGAAGGTTGAAATTACGTTACCGTGACCAGAATCGCTAAAGAGAGTCATTTAAACAACTCTCTAGTGACTCTGGCGACTCTGTAGCAGCTCTTGTGACTTTTTAACGATTTAAACGACTTGAGCTGCAACATAGAAGCGACTGTTGAGTTGAGTCACGAGAGCATCACACGAGTTGCAGAATCGTAAAAGAGTCCGAATACGTCGTCCAAAAGTTGTTGTGTTATAGCGCTTAATTTTTTTACTAACGCAGATGCGCTTCGGACACAACTCAGTGATTCTACAGCGACTCTGGCGCCGCCTCAGATACGACTCCACGACCCCCAGAGTCATTTCAGAGTTGTAGGCAATAAAATGCCTGAAATTAACTCTTAGGCGACTGTTTGACGATTTTTTGGCGACTTGTTTTGTGGCATTTCGTCGTTTTAGAGTCGACGACACAAGTTACTCTAGGACGTTCACTTCTTAAGCCTATACTAGGTATCATTTTTATCACTGAAAATGTACTTTTCAGACTCGCGGATTCAATCGCGATTTCAAATACTTCTACGCCCCAATTAATTCAACTTCTCCGGATGGCACCATCTCTCGCGCGACTCCGTTCTCACTGGCACTGGTGTTACCATGGCAACGAGGTAGTCAATGGCCGCCGCCGCTAGCATATCGCAGCTCACAGTCGGGCGCCCTGCCAAGCGAAGGCGCCAGTCCTGAGACGTTGGAACGCCTGCTTCAATTAGGACCCAATGGTACTCGGACTTGCGTACCGGTTGGAGCGGCTGGTAGTTACGGAATCGGCCTGAGCGGCTACGAGTTTTGCGCCTTCCCCGCTCACCTGCTGGGTGACTACAATTTGAATCCGATTTGCGCTCTGGAGAAGGTGCTGGCCAGTCCGGAGGCGAACAGGACCAGCATGAACTGCTCGGCTGAGTTTCTTCGACGAGTTGTAACGGATGCGTTGAGTACTGAGGAGGCCCAGAGAATCTGGCGGGCTGTGGACAATGCTACAATGGAGGTGAGGCTTGAATATAGCGGAGCTGCTGACCCAGTGGCGTTAGCCAGGGGGGAGGGCAATGGGGGCCTCGTCCGCTGATTGGGCGTCCCTATTCCCGATTTTAGCTGTTCTCCAGCAAGCTTCATCGCCCCTTATCGAAGAGAGAAGAAAGGAGTGATAAGAGAAGGGAAATGAGATTAGAGGGAAGAGAATGTTAAAGAGAAGAGAGAAGATTGAAGAGAAAAGGGAAGAGATAAGAGAAGGGAGAGAATGTTAAAGAGAAGAGAGAAGATTGAAGAGAAAAGGGAAGAGATAAGAGAAGGGAGAGAGTGTTAAAGAGAAGAGAGAAGATTGAAGAGAAAAGGGAAGAGATAAGAGAAGGGAGAGAATGTTAAAGAGAAGAGAGAAGATTGAAGAGAAAAGGGAAGAGATAAGAGAAGAGGGAAAAGATAAGAGAAGAGAAATGAGATTAGTGAGAAGAGAGCTGAGAAGATACAAACCTTGAGCGAGCCATATTGTTGCTATTGTGAAGTTTCAAAGGACCCGAGGGTCAGATACATGTATAGGCTTTGCGAGCCACATCTGGCCACAAAAAGTTAGTTCCAGAAAACTGCAATATTCTGAAAATTACCGATGAATTCAGTGATTTATGAGCAAGTGCACTTACTTTCCATTACCCCATTTTGAACAGAGCTCGGGAGTCGATCTGTTCTTCCTGTGGACCAACACCGGTCTGTCCCGTTGGCACAACCGGACTCGACCTCTGCGCTCCGACTTCATGTCAAGCAGACGCAACGCCTCTCGAGAAGAGATGTACGAGAAGACGGTTCTATTGTCAACTGAAGTTGAAGCCAACAGCGACCTATCGGTTATCACGGTGCCGCTGAGCCAGGAGGTGATGGCCAACATGAAAGCCAACAACACCTTTCCCAAAGCGTTCCCAGTCTATCTGACTTCGGTGATTCGCAGTCGAGTTGGCAGCAGCGGCGCCTGGTCCCCGATCGGCGTTGCTGGAGCAGAGATTGACTATGCGAAGCTGGAAGAATCATTTCTGAGCATCACTAGCGGTTGCGCAAGTCCCGGAGACACCAGCTGCGTCACCTGCTCAAGGTTGAACGTGCAGTGCTACCTGCTGGATCGCAGTGGATTTGTGGCTGTCTCCGAAGTTCGACACGATGTTGGCAGAGGATTCGATCAGGTCAACTGTGCCGCTATGAAGGCTCTGGTCCAGCAGGGATATTTTGAAAGGTGAGAATTTTGCTTTGATTGTATTAGGCACACCATGAGTACAATTGGAAGGGATCTGGATAGTTCTTGCCTATCATATTAGTTCGTAGAAATTATTGGATATAAAGTTGATGCGAGCATTTACAGCATTTTAACTTTTTTAATGGAAGTTATGAATAGTACATGTTTAAATGCAATTAAAAAATAGCCTATTTTGTTTGAATCGTTTCAATTGCAGCATGCGAGTGTACGATTATCAGTCTATCTGCACTAACGTAACCATCACAGTTAAACGGGCTTCGATTTCAATGCAAAATGTAAGTAAAACAAAGTTAATTTGAGCAATCGCTATGCGCAGTATAATACTTCTCTTAAATTATAAACAAATTTTCAGCCCATCAGAGCGACAGCTCGATTCACCGGCTGGTTGCTAATGCAAACATTTTTGTAAGTTTTAAACAAAAATCAACTCAAACGGTATTGTTTAACATCATCAGAAAGCCGAACGTTTATGCGTTATGTTTATTATGTTTAAATTCATTTCAGAATCTTATCGGATTCGGCTGTTTCAATTTTTCAAGCTCTAGCTCAGGCTGTCGATGGTAAGAAGAAAAAATGAATAATACCGCCTCTTCAGATTGATGAATTTGTAATTTCATAAAAAAATACTTACAGGTGTAATTCTTGCTTAAATTTAATAAAAAAACTAGATTTCACGTAATCCATCTGCTTTTTACTCGTACTACTAATGCTACAATTTTTTGAGTTTGGCGCTGATTTTTCATCGAATTTGGCACCGATTTTTAATTGAATTTGGCGCTTATTTTTAACTAAATTTGACGCCGATTTTTAATTAAATTTGGCGCTGATTTTTAATTGAATTTGGCGCTGATTTTTAACTAAATTTGGTGCGGATTTTTTATTAAATGTGGCGCTGATTTTTAACTAAATTTGGTGCTGATTTTTAACTAAATTTGGTGCTGATTTTTAATTAAATTTGGCGCTGATTTTTAACTAAATTTGGTGCTGATTTTTAACTAAATTTGGTGCTGATTTTTAATTAAATTTGGCGCGGATTTTTAACTAAATTTGGTGCGGATTTTTTATTAAATGTGGCGCTGATTTTTAACTAAATTTGGTGCTGATTTTTAACTAAATTTGGTGCTGATTTTTAATTAAATTTGGCGCTGATTTTCTATTAAATTTGGCGCTGATTTTTTATTAAATTTGGCGCTGATTTTTTTGAATTTGGCGCCTATTTTTTATGAATTTGGTTCCGATTTTTATTTGAATTTGGCGCTGATTCTTCATAAAATTTGGCGTATATATTTTTTTAATTTGGCACCGATTTTTTAATTAGTTTGGCGCTGATTTGAATTTGACATTGAATTTCTAAACCAGACGCCGTCGTAGCCGTGTTTGGAGAGCCGCAGCCGACCACAGCCTTCGCCAAGTTGACCTCCAAGCAGTGCGACACCATCGAGAAGGAGAAGCCACGCCGGCTGCTGCTTCTACGCGAAGAGATCGACAGCAAAGTTGACGAAGTTATTGAGAGACTTCACGCGAAATCGAATCCGCTGGACAAAACTGCCGAAGTGAAGAAGGCCCTGGTGCAGCCGTACTGCATCGCGATGCAGAGCGGCGATCAAGCGGCCTGCGCTCACCTGTGCAAGCGGCTTCGACAGAAACTGGAGATCACCGTCTACGTTGACCTGTTGGGCAACTGTCCGAAACGTGTTGTCAAGGAGGTCGACTGCGTGCTGCGACGAAGTCTGGTGAAACGCCGATCAGCTTCGACCGGGGCTGCAGCCAGTTCTAAGGGGGCGGGTGCGATTGAGAAGAGCTGCTCTCAGGACTTTGGCTACTGCCAGGGCTCTGCGGACAGCTGCTCCGGGGATGCCACCTTGTAAGTACATGTATAAGCTTAGATAATAAAATACGAGACGTGGAGCAGCTCAGAGCTATAGATACGTCCGAGTCTCGTACAAGGACAACTAAAGCAATGTAAACAGGACGCGACACTCTCGTTTCATATGGGAAAGAGTTTTGAAGGCCACTTTAGATAAATATTGGATACTACGTCTTTGCAATTAACATTTATTTATATTGTTTAGATTCTACACGGCTAATCGAACCATTCGAAGAGTTAAAAATGCAGTTTAAGGCAACGTACATGTGACTAATTTTATATAGGTATTTTAGGCATACCGAAAATTTCGAAGGTCCCAGCGGAAAAAAAGACAAAATAGATCCACGTGCATCTATTCAAATGTGACATTGTTTAGAAAAGTGCATAGCCTTAAAAACATTTCCTATAAATTTAGAGTGTTGCGTCCTTTTACTTTAGTAGTCCTTGGTCATTGGTTTGCGCGGACATTTGGAGCTTGTGTGTGTTCACGATTCACACCCGTGAAGGGCCAACCAAAAAACAACAAAGTGTGTGTTGCCTGACAAATAGATGTAGAAGCTTTAAATCCGATCGATTTTGTTATAACGGTCTTTTCAAATCGATTGATAAATCTAAATCTTAATAGTCTATTAAGACTGCTAAACACCCACCAAAATGCACTCAATGACCAACAATTCCGCAGCAAAGTGCACATCCGGGATGTGCAAAGCACCAATTTAGTTTTCGTTGCGGTACAAGGCGACCCCAACTGCAATTGTCGAGGATGCAGTGACATCATTGGCGTCACGGAGCTGAGATCCGGCCCCAGCAACTATACTAAGCCGCGACCGCCGAGAGCGAATCCGCCTTGGGGACAGAAAGACATTCGGCTACAGGTGCAATTACAAAAATTTAATTAGGATAATTTTATTTTCTAATACCGGTATAAAGATAAGATCCTCTGAATGCCTTCTTACTAATCTATTCCGTTTAGTTTAGACGCCTGTTTATCCCAGTTTATCCAGTCTGCACACGCCTGTTTATCCCAGTTTATCCAGTCTGCACGCCTGTTTATCCCAGTTTATCCAGTCTGCACGCCTGTTTATCCCAGTTTATCCAGTCTGCACATGCCTGTTTATCCCAGTTTATCCAGTCTGCACGCCTGTTTATCCCAGTTTATCCAGTCTGCACATGCCTGTTTATCCCAGTTTATCCAGTCTGCACGCCTGTTTATCCCAGTTTATCTAGTCTGCACGCCTGTTGATCCCAGTTTATCCAGTCTGCACATTCCTGTTGATCCCAGTTTATCCAGTCTGCACATGCCTGTTTATCCCACAGATACTAGAATAACCAGATAGGCCACTTAGCACATTTGCGTGTAAGCTACTTTCAGTTCAGTAGCAAGTTAAACAGAAGCATTTTAATGTATTTTTAAAGCCAAGGCTCATTTATTGCTCTTACCCCCCTGGGTCCATGAGAATTGCCCGCAGACAAATTGCCCGCCGAGATTTGCCCGCCGAGATTTGCCCGCAGTGCAATTTGCCCGCGAGCGAGTTGCCCGCCGAGTTTTTTCCCGCCGAGGTTTGCCCGCAATGCTTTTTTCCTGCAGCGCATTTAGCAGCTAGATTCTGTCTGCATTGCCCCCCAAAAAAATATGCATTTGATATGCAGTTACTATCAAAGCGTTTTGATCGTGTAAATCTCTTTATTGAGATTTACTAAGCATTGGGAAAGCAATGCAGACAAAATCTGCCGCGTGGCTAAATGCGCTGCAGGAAAAAAGCATTGCGGGCAAACCTCGGCGGGAAAAAACTCGGCGGGCAACTCGCTCACGGGCAAAATGCACTGCGGGCAAATCTCCGCGGGAAAAGCTCGGCGGGCAAATCTCCACGGGCAAATCTCCTGCGGGCAAATCTCGGCGGGCAATTCGTCTGCGGGCATTTCTCGTGCTCCCTACCCCCCTCCCCCACTTAAACCTCCAACCGCGCCTTTCCACACTACCCCCCTCGCCCCGCCCCACCCTAATTTTTATTGCCTTTCTCGGGATTCCAGCCTAAAGCGGCCATGTACATTTCAGTGGACTGGCTAATGTACATTACTGCCGAACCAATTAGCAAGCTGTTTACGCCTGCAAGCTTGGGCTTCTAAACTTATCAAAGTCATTTCAGCTGCCTTTATTTTTATAAAATAGCTTATGTATACTTCCTTGCTACTGAACTGAAAGTGGAAAGCTGTTTTACTAAGTATATATGCCTGAGTGGCCCATCTAGTTATTTTAGTATCTGTGGTTTATCCCAGTTTATCCAGTCGGCACACGCCTGTTTATCCCAGTTTATCCAGTCTGCACATGCCTGTTTATCCCAGTTTATCCAGTCTGCACACGCCTGTTTATCCCAGTTTATCCAGTCTGCACACGCCTGTTTATCCCAGTTTATCCAGTCTGCACACGCCTGTTTATCCCAGTTTATCCAGTCTGCACACGCCTGTTTATCCCAGTTTATCCAGTCTGCACACGCCTGTTTATCCCAGTTTATCCAGTCTACACATGCCTGTTTATCCAGCCTGCACATGCCTGTTTATCCCAGTTTATCCAGTCTACACATGCCTGTTTATCCAGCCTGCACATGCCTGTTTATCCCAGTTTATCCAGTCTACACATGCCTGTTTATCCAGCCTGCACATGCCTGTTTATCCAGTCTACACATGCCTGTTTATCCAGCCTGCACATGCCTGTTTATCCCAGTTTATCCAGTCTACACATGCCTGTTTATCCAGCCTGCACATGCCTGTTTATCCCAGTTTATCCAGTCTACACATGCCTGTTTATCCAGCCTGTACATGCCTGTTTATCCCAGTTTATCCAGTCTGCACGCCTGTTTATCCAGCCTGAATGTGCATTTATTTCAGCAAATTTACAATAAAATAACCTACAACACCTTAACAGGACAATGCCACAACCTGCAGCAAGAGAGCTATGAAAGGCCCGCAACCGCTTGGACTAAGGCTGCTTCTCCTACTCCCATTGATCATCGCCCAATTTCAACTTTGAGATTTCCGTTTACATAATACCTATAAATCAGCATTAAGATTTCTATTCCTAACAATACAAAAGACATGTTATAGCATAGCTAGCTATGATATCTCACTCTAAACCCTCCTCTTACATTATAGGCTCTGCCACATTTACATGCTGCACATAGAGATACTATACACGACGCTGTACACTCGCAATTTGTGCAAATTTAGCATGAGAAAAATGCGGTTTAAGCTGCAAAAATGCATCAGCAATTTTCATTTTTCGATAAAATTAGTCTGTAGCAAAATCTCATTCAGACTGTGCACAAATAGAAGGGGAGAGGAGAGAGAAGGGGAGAGACCTTCAGCAAACCATCGTAAAGTTTCAAAGGAACCCGAAAGTCGGATAGAGAGCAAACTCTTAATCTAGATGGTAATTAAGGAGGTGAACTCAGTTGAAAGTCATTTTGCAGCAAGAACCAGCCTCTAGCTAAATGTGCAGTCAATCTCAACTAGTCGTACAGAACCTCTAAAGTTGTAATTTTTAAAATCGTATAATCATTCGCATTTTCATTCGTTATAATTGCATAACCGCACGGTTATAGTGCACCTAAATTAAACACTTACCTAGTTATACTACTGTACTCAAGCAGTAGGTAGGCACATGCCTAGTTTTTTTCCCTTAAAATATCATTTATTTAATATGAAATATTTATGCTATAACATCTTCATACAATGTTGTTCCATAACTATAACGTTCATTAATTTCAACGTCATCATCTTCTAAGCCTTGAAAATATTAAATACACTTGTTCTGTAGCTAGATTTTATAATATATCGATTGTTTCGAAAATTGTGTTTGCGCTAATATTACACTGTCATTTCATAATTTTAACTACACCAAAATAAATAATTCTGAGATCTGAACAAGCGATTTGGGATCTGTGAGATTGTAACTATCAGTAGGACATTCTAAAGCCAAATAGGACATTGGGGATCTGGGAGATTCTAAAGCCAAAAGGGAAATTTGGGATCTGGGAGATTCTAAAGCCAAATGGGACATAGGGGATCTGGGAGATTCTACAGCCAATGGAACATTTGGGGATCTGGGAGATTCTAAAGCCAAATGAGACATTTGGGATCTGGGAGATTCTAAAGCCAAATGAGACATTTGGGATCTGGGAGATTCTAAAGCCAAATGAGACATTTGGGATCTGGGAGATTCTAAAGCCAAATGGGACATTGGGGATCTGGGAGATTCAACAGCCAATGGCACATTTGGGAATATGGGAGATTCTACAGCCAATGGGACATTTGGGAATATGGGAGATTCTATAGCCAATGGCACATTTGGGAATCTGGGAGATTCTAAAGCCAAATGGGACATTGGGGATCTGGGAGATTCTAAAGCCAAATGGGACATTGGGGATCTGGGAGATTCTATAGCCAAATGAGACATTTGGGATCTGGGAGATTCTAAAGCCAAATGGGACATTGGGGATCTGGGAGATTCTATAGCCAATGGGACATTGGGGATCTGGGAGATTCTACAGCCAATGGGACATTGGGGATCTGGGAGATTCTATAGCCAATGGCACATTTGGGAATATGGGAGATTCTACAGCCAATGGAACATTTGGGGATCTGGGAGATTCTAAAGCCAAATGGGACATTGGGGATCTGGGAGATTCTATAGCCAATGGGACATTGGGGATCTGGGAGATTCTAGTTATTAGGACACTGCTGGGGATCTAGGAGGGATCATACCTTAAGCGCCTGCCTATATTAAAAGCAGTAACATTTTAAACTCGACATACTCTCAGTAGTATGCAAAGTATTTGCAGTTTTCTCTGTCAAATAGTTAGTCCGCCACAATAAAATAGTAAATTGATTGAAATACAGTTTTATTTTATTTATTAAAATGTAATAACCGGACAGAATTGATGCGTAACCAAGGCGAGTTGAAACGCGATAGCAGACCAGAGACCCTACTAGTTCAGTAATAAATTTTGATCTAATAATTATAATTATTTAATCGAAATTCGTTCTGTCACGACAGCAATTAGCAATTAGACATTTCGGAATAATAGTTACTTAATAATAATATAATAATAATTAAGGGCGCATTAGCAGTTAAATTATAATTGTATATTAATTAACTTAAATCGAGGAAACCGATGTTGGAATTAAACACTGATCAAACTCAATAAGGTAATTAGGTTTAAAATTGGATTGCTGCAGTCTTACAAGCGGTTATTATTATTATTATTATTGTTGTTATTATTATTAGTTGCGGCAGAACATGGCAGGCTGCTTCGGGTGTTCCATTCCAACGATGCCAGTCGAGTATGCTGAACAGGGTCTTTACTGAAATGGGTGAATTTGATGCACAGACAATTGGATATTGTAGAATTTTATGGGGATGTTTGAAACTATTTATGATACGCTGAAAAATGTATAAATTAACCAATGTACAGGCTGTGGCTTTGACATTGGCTAATAGGGTATCAGGTGATCTTGATTAGACTTAACTGTGAGATTTGGATTTGGGAGATTCTAGCCATCGGGAAATTGGGCAGCTGGGAAATTCTATTGGGGATCTGGGAGATTTTTATTGGGGATCTGGGAGATTTTTATTGGGGATCTGGGAAATTCTATTGGGATCTGTTAGGGAAATTCTATTGGGATCTGGGAAACTTTATTGGGCAGCTGGGAAATTCTATTGGGGATCTGGGAGATTCATTTGGGGATCTGGGAGATTCAATTGGGGATCTGGGAGATTCATTAAAGGATCTGGGAGATTTATTTGGGGATCTGGGAGATTCTATTGGGGATCTGGGAAATTCTATTGGGATCTGGGAAATTTTACTGGGCAACTGGGAAATTCTATTAGGGATCTGGGAGATTCATTTGGGGATCTGGGAGATTCATTTGGGGATCTGGGAGATTCATTTAAGGATCTGGGAGATTTATTTGGGAATCTGGGATATTCTATTGGGGATCTGGGAGTTTCTGTTAGGGATCTGGGAGATTTTTATTAGGAATATGGGAGATTCTATTGGAGATCTGGGAGTTTCTGTTAGGGATCTGGGAGATTTTTATTAGGAATATGGGAGATTCTATTGGAGATCTGGGAGTTTCTGTTAGGGATCTGGGAGATTTTTATTAGGAATATGGGAGATTCTATTGGAGATCTGGGAGTTTCTGTTAGGGATCTGGGAGATTTTTATTAGGAATATGGGAGATTCTATTGGAGATCTGGAAAATTTTTATTAGGGATCTGAGATATTCTATTGGAGATCTCAGAGATTTTTATCGGGGATCTGGGAGATTTTTTCGTGCATCTGGAAAATTCTATTGGGGATCAGGGAGTTTTTTATTAGGGATCTAGTAGATTCTATAGGGGATCAGGGAGATTCTAGCCATTGGGACATTGGGGATTTGTGAGATTACTAAAAAGCACTTACGCATTTCTCCTCAATCAGGCCATCCTTGAACAGGACAAAATAAGGCGTCATGCCGTCCTCCCTATAGTCCATGAGCACAACCATGGCATCGGGGTCCATCTTTTCGCCAGTGAAGAACTGCCAATTGCTGAAGTTGGCCAACACGCGCTCTTTCACAAACTTCTGTGCACCAGTTTTGAAGGCTTCAACCCTGTCGGGGTTGTTCTCCTCCAGTTTCTTCTCGATACGCTTCAGGTAGCCTTTCAGGTAGGCCAGGTAGCTCTTCTTGTCGAATTGGGTCTCAACCAACTGGTGGCTGTACACAACATTGATCTTAGACTCGGTGCCATCATCAGTGCCTTCGCCAGCCTCCTCAGCCGAGGCGTTGCCGCCAATCATTCTGTCATCGATGGCATTGCTGACTGTGATCATCTTGCCTTCAATTTCAATAGCAATATCGTCCACATACTTGTAGGGATAGGAGTCTGAGGCAAGCTCGTCGCCTGAAAAAAAGTAGAAAAGTAAAAAAAAGTTATTCTACATCACTACATCTTTGGTTTGTCTAATATCATCCATTAAAATTTAAAATATAATGTTTAAAGAGGATATTAAAAATGAAAATATTTTCAAGAAACGTCAATCAAAGATCCTTCTAAACTTGGTACAGTAAGGAAATGTGGTTTGAGCTAATTTATTATCAATTTATAAATAGACAGAGCATTTCTATGCTTTTTTTCTAGATTATTTTCATTTTTTACTAATTGCTATAAATATAGTTACCCAATAAATAAAACAGAGTAGCTCAATATTATCTATAGCAAGTAATACTATAGGGCTACTTTCTGTTAGA
Source organism: Macrostomum lignano (assembly GCA_002269645.1). Taxonomy (NCBI): domain Eukaryota; kingdom Metazoa; phylum Platyhelminthes; family Macrostomidae; genus Macrostomum; species Macrostomum lignano. The sequence continues at coordinate 517,495 of NIVC01000284.1, read as the reverse complement.
TTTTGTTCTTGCATAAGTCATCTTAATACTAAAATTGATAATTTTATTACCAAGTTACTGTAAAGGAGAAATATACATGACACTTTTTTATAATGTAAATACAAATCTCTACAATATATAAATCTCATACATATAAAAATCAAAACTCTGTGTGTCTGTATACAAATTACTTTGCTATGGACTCCCACACTGCTTAACCAAACTACACCAAATTTTGCCCCTACCCTAAATTCTCTATGGAAAGTGTCATACCTGAAATGGCTACCTTAATTTCCTAAATTTGAGTCTTCACACCTTAAAGTGCAAAAAACTGCTCAAAATGTGCAATTTTTTCACTAAATCCTCTATAGCGCCGCTCCACTTTTACCAATTGTCTTCAAATTTGACACAATTAATCTTCAACTATTTTGACACAATTGTGTAAAAATTCAAGTCTTAAAGTTGATTATGAATGGCACTGTGCACTTTTAAAGTTAGGCTGTATTTTTTAGCATGGCAGCCACCCCAACCTCTGCCTGCCTGCCTCTCTTTCCCAATCTGGGCAAAGGGTGCAAATATGTTTTAAAATGACTAACTTTTGGCTGCCATAAGTTTGCTCCACGTGAAGCTATTGACTTGAAACTTGACACAATTCTTCTTTGACTCATTCATTGTCTAAATATAAAGTCTCAACTTTGTATCTCAATCAGAACAGAAACTGTAAGCATGTGAAGTTTGTCTGCTTTTTCTGTTGTTTGTGCCACTCACTCCCTAATTCCCAAGCCCAGACGAAAGGTCAGGCAATAGGGCTGAATGTACATAGCAAATGTACAGTGTTTTGGAATAACTTTTTAATAACCTTCTCTGCACCCCTGCACATGGAGAAGCTACATTTAACCATGACAGTTTAGTGAGAGATTTAAACCACTGTCCTCTGTATAGACAAGTCTGTGGCAATGCAGGGTGGTTTGTAAAAATAGTGAAAAATTAATGAATAATTGATTACAATGCAATCTTACTAAATTAGTTACATCATGAAACTTTAACATTAAGTTTCATATAAGGTACTTGAAAATTTAAATGGCTCCTAAGAAATGCATTGTTCTTTGGTTGTTAGACAGCTGCAGAGTACAGACTGGTGGTGGTTGTGGAGCTAGAGATTCCTCTCAGGGCTACTAATTGGCCAGAGAGATGACGTGATTAAAGTATGAGAAATGATAACAAGTACATCCTAAAAACTGGCTTTCAAAGCAGGGATTGGCAGATATTTACCTCAAAGGCCATATAAAGAATCCAGCTCATGGCTGTGGGCCAGATGAGAGTGGAAAGGAGAAGGAATAGACTATTAGAAAGAGAGGAAAGGCGAGAAGGGGACAAAAGAAAAGATAGAAGATAAGAGGAGAGACAAAGGGGTGAGGAAAGAGCAAAGAATATGGGAAGAAGAAGCAAGATGAGGGGAGAAAGGATTGAGAGGAAAGATTAGAAAGGATAGAGGAGAGGAGATAAGAGAGGGAAAGAAGAATGAGAAGAGAGGAGAAAGAAATGAGAGAGAGAGAAAGAGAGAGAGCTGAGAAAGAAGAGAGGAGAAAGGAGAGATTTTAGAGTAAAAGGAAGAGGAGGAGAGAGGAAAGAGATGAGATTGTAGAGATGAGAGAGATAAAAGGAAAGATAAGAAATAAGAGATGAGAGATGAAGGAGAAGAGAGGATAGTGGAGAGAAGTGAAGAGAGAATACAGGAAGAGAGCATAAAAGAGGGAAGAGAAGAGAAGAGAGGAAAGGAAAAAGGAAAGAGAGGAGTCAAAGATGGGAAATAAATGAGTACAGAGAAAAGAGATAGGAGAACATATAAAAGAGTAAAGTTGACAGAAAAGAGGGGAGATGAGAGAACAGAGATAAGAGAGTAGAGAACAGAGAAGAGAAGAGATTATGGAAATGAAAGGAGAGAAGGAGAAGAGAAATGTGTGAGAGTAGAGAAGAGAGACAAATGGAGAAAGAAATGGAGTGAGGAGAGGAGAGGGCAGAGAATTAACAGAACAGGGGAGAGAAGGGAGAGGAAAGAGGGGAATAAGGAGGGGAGAAAGTAGAGAGAAGAGAGATGGGAGAGTGGAGAGCAGAGAGATTAAAAAGAGAGAGAAGAGATGAGAGGGAAGAGGGGAGAAAAGAGGGGAGAGGAGAGGAGAGAGAAAAGAGTAAGGAAAGAGAAGAGAATAAAAAAGAGGGAAGAAATGAGATAAGAGAGATGAGAGATCTGAAAAGAGAGAAATGTTAAGAGATACAAGAGCAGAGATAAAAGAAGAGAAAGGAGAGATGAGAGATTAAAGGCAAGAGAGAAAACAGGTGGGGGAAGAGACAAGAGAAGAGGGGAGAGAGGAGAGAGGAGAGGAAAGAAGAGAAGAGATGACAATAAAGACAAAAGACAAGAGAAGAAAGGAAACAGAAGCAAAGATAGAAGTTTTAAAGGATTCCAAGGGAAATAGAGAGAGGCAAAGGCAGAGGTCAGAGTTTTTCAATACATGTTTTAGACAGACATTGCCTGATATTCTATACAACACCCTAGCCAATGAGATCAATGCTTGCCTCAAATCTTAATTTTATACAAATTTACTCCATTTATATTTATCTCTATCTATTAACAAGTCTATTAACCTCTAACTATTAACAAGTCTATTAACCTTTAACTATTAACAATTTTTTGTTTATGTATGACTTTAGACTTTAGAAAACAGGCAAAAATAGTTCCAAGGATTGGAATTCCCTGGGTTTAAATTTTGCAGGTTTCAACAGCTAGTGTCAAACATAAAACAAAAAAAGATCTGTTATTGTTGTAGCACAAAAGTTTTTAGGTGCCCCATAAGTTTCTACCGCAAGTTTTAGAAAAATTGGAAGTATTTTATCAATATAAACTTGAAGAAGCCTATTTCATTTTGTTCATTTTGGGGTTTAGCTTAAACTGATAGAGGCGTAATACAGTTGAGTGTGGATGGAGAACCCATTCATTTTTATATGTAAAAATGGGGTGTGTGTAGAATATACTCATATTATTAATTGCCATACAATTTTATTATGTGATCCTATAAAGCCAAATGTACATGTATTAGTACATCAGTATATGGCAAAATCCAAAAATCGGGGGCAAGTTTTATAAAAATTCATTTTTTGGCAATTTGAAAGCAATAAAGCTATAAAATTGATTTATTTAAGTTTTTAAAAGGTAAAAAAGTCATTAAAAGCACAAATTATTTATGTATAGCTTTATTTTTAATAAAATGATTTGTTAAAATGGTAAGTTTAATTACAACCTAAAATGACTCTAATGAAAATGATAGAAAAGCTATAATAATATATTTTATTAACTTTAACTATCTTATAATGTTACACTATATAATTCTACAATATATTTAACATTATTTTTAAGGGTTTATTTGTTTATCACTTTCATAACTCTTGACAATGTGTATTTTGTAGAGTTTATTTGCAATAAATTGTATTCAACGTAAGTTTATTATTTAAACATACAAATTCCCATAAGGATCGGAAATTTGCATTTTACTCAGCTTCTACCAAAGCAATTTGAAAAATTCTTTTTTTCCTGCATACATGCCGCGGTGATACATGTTTTAGTGTAATTTCATTGTTCTTTGTTGCTTAATGAGCATGCAGTAAGCATCTGATTTGGAAGCTGGGTAACACATTGGAATTTCCATAAGGATTGGAAAATTGCATTTTACTTCGCTTTTACTAAAGCAATTTGGAAAATTCTTTTTTCCTACATATATGCCGCGATGATACATGTTTTAGTGTAATTTCATTGTTCTTCGTTGCTTTATAAGCATATAGGAAGCATTTGATTTGGATGCCGGGTTCACATTTAGTGGTACCATTTTTTACCCAAAATTTTTAAGTCTAAATATAGGCATATTACAAACATTAATACTATGCAAGTTGATATTTAAATGAAAGAAAACAACTTAAAGATTATTTTGCAACAAGGAATTAGCAATATATATACTTTTAGAGAAAGATGTTTGTTGGTAAACTTTGCACTTTAAATTAGTATGAATTTTCGCGAGTTTATGTGGTTTTAGAAAAACTTTGAAATCCTTAGAAATACTTCATCTTTTTGAATAGAATAAAAAGCAAAACACAGATTACTTTCTATTTTGTAAGTAGTAAAATATTAGCCTTCATACATGCGCAATAGTCGGCCGATCTGGCTGACCAATTTGGCGGCCAACCAAGGAAGTTGCAAAAATGCCAACCCAAAAAAAACACAGAGTAGTAATACTAAGTAGCTGATGAGGCATTTTGGCTTTATAAAACAGTCATAGTTACTCTTGCCATTTACCCAAAGTTGCATTTATTTTGCTTTTGGGTTTTTTTACATGTAAGTCGCATTTTTTGCCAAAAACTACATCGCATTTTTGTTAAAACTAAGTCGCATAACCAACCGAAATTTGGAGGTTGCGCATGTATATTAAAATTAATTGTTTAATAATGAAAAAAGTGAAACAAAAAATTGCCAATTGGTCAGCTTGGACTTTAAAAATGTGTAGTAGTGGTACCTTATTTCTAGGAATTATTGTTTTTGAACTAACGCGAAAATTAATATTCTTTTGTTATAATACGCGAAATATTCTCAAGTTGTAAGAGTTTGTTTTAAATATACGCGATTGATTGGTATAAATAGGAGAGAGCCGAAGGGATGGAAGAATAACTCGTTCATTAGCTATAAGCTCAAAACGTGTTCGATAAACATTCTCAGATCTTTGCTCATTTAAAAAAGGTATTGAAAGTCAGAATTGGGAATTCATGCAGAAAGAGTACTAAGAGTAATCACTGTGACCCTCTAATCTCGGTAACGCCCAGACTGGAGAGAGAAAGTACATATACCAGTAAGACCGCTCAGGCCATATACTAAGAACGCTACCAGACTAATACATAAGACGCTACCAGACTAATACATAAGAACGCTACCAGAAACGCTACTAAAAACGCTACCCAGAAAATACATGAGATTCTAAGAAACAGTTAGAAATACTAAAAGCAGAATTTAGTATCAGCAGTATAAATTCGATAGCAGGGAATTTGAAGGCCTGTCACAACTTGGTAACAGCGGTGAAATCATTTGTAGGGATAGAAGTTACCCCTAGAACAAACGCTTTCTTGTGGGTTTTTCTTATTTATTCAACAATATAAAGCATGAAAACAATAGTTTTTTATCTAGAACTATTTTTTAAAGACCTATCTATCTTTCATAAACCTTTTTTAAATACATTATTTTTGGATTTTCCATTGAATGTCCACAGATTTGTTTTACCGTTTAATCCCACATTTTTGGATTTCACCATATATATTTAATCCAATTAACAATGAGTTTTTTGCAGGTATGAACAATGCAAGCCAGTATATTTAACTATTTGTACATTTTAACAAATTCATTACAACAATAAATGTATACTTTGGCCATTTAAATCTAATACCTCTATACTTGTGAACTTATAATTGTTATTACGCTGTTGCCCTTTTGACTATTGGCTATCGCCTTTTTAACTGTTGCCCTTTCAATCTATTGCTCTTTTGATCGGTTCGCACAAGATGTCTCATTTGCATGTATTGGACTCATCCAGAAATTAAAATAGATAGGTTAAAACACTTTTAAACAAGTTAAACAGATCTAAGTACACATGTGTTTTCACTGTTTTGTCATTCTTTCTTTAACTAGGGACTTCAGTGAGTTATAAGAAGTGCGTGCCAATGGCAAAAAAGTAAGAAAAAAGTCCAATTTTTCAAGGGCGATTTTAAAGAAACTATAGAAGCCAGGATGAAAGTAAAATATGCATTTAAAAGGTAAAAAGGAGCTCTTTCAAATGACACCAACTGCAAGTCTAGCTTTGTTATACTTTTTGCACTGTCTACTTTTAAAGTTGACCATTTTTTAGGAGGAATATAAAATTGAAGCCAAAATGAATAAAAAAACAGTGGTTCAGAAAATGCTTTTTCTTAGCTGCAATGTGTTTCTTATAATGGAAACAAAGGTTTTATAGTGTAAAGGGATAATTTAGAAACATTTTTCTGGTGTTAAAAAAAATTTTTTTTTTCTTTTAATGCCCATATGGCTCTATGCAAAATTTCAAATCCAAAATTTTCCATGAAATCCTTTTCCTGCATTGTTTCTCTTTATATTTTTCATTACCTATTGACAATACAAGCACAGTAAAAAAAACCGCTTGCCAATAGCTATAGGCGCAAAAATTTTGTGGAGGTTTCTTTTTTTGATACGTTTACATGTAAAATACCCATTGAAACGTGTATTTCGTGTTTTTTGTGAGACTCTGCCTTCGGGCAAACTAGTTCTCTGTGTCATTTAACTAATTCTGCTATGCTGAACACGATAGGCAAAACCGTTTTTTAATAAACCCATGCGCAAAGCCTGTACAGCACATTACATTGCAGTTGGGGTGTCTGTCATGCATTAAAAATTTAGGGCAAGAAGTAGAATAGTATTATAGTAGGTAAAAACCTGAACAAAATGACACTAGCCTTGTAAAAATTTAGCAAGCAGAACAGATGCTATTGTATTTTTAAAATTGCAATCATTGCGTATCTGGTTAAAATAGTCAAAATTTCATATACCCATCCTGTTTCAATTAGCTTAGCAACTTGGGCATATAAAATAATATTAAAATATATAATTCATACAATTAACACTAAAAAACTGAACAAAATGACACCAAGCACAGTCATTTTGGTTGGCTAGAAAATTAATTACAAGTGTTCAAAGACAAAAAGCCAACTTTTTGGCCAAAAATGATCACAAACCGTAATGTAAAAATTCCATTGGCTAAAGGCACAAATCGGGGTTACTAAAATAGCTGTAGTTTCCTTATTACTCAACCAAATCACTAAAGTTTGGCCATTTTGGAAATGGGAAAGTAAGATCTATCTAGTGAAATAGCAGCCTATAACAATTTCTGAAATTTAATTTTCTCACTGAAGTGCCTACTTTAACATTTGCTCACACATTTTGTCAGAGCATATCAATTAATACATATTATATATTATTCTCACTTGTTACTGAAATCGCTATTACCAACATAGTCATTTTTTGTTACCGAAGTGGCTATAACCAAAATGGCTGTTAGGCCTACTGAAGTGGACTGTTATCATAGAGTTTGCAATGGAAAAAAAACCTATATTTTACCATATTAACTAAAGACGTGGCTACTTAGATATGAGAAAGTGGCACTGGAATTTTTAAAAACCTATCTTGTCAATTCTTGGCCTAGCCTAGGCCTATTCTGAGTTAAAGACTCCTAAAGTAAAGAGTAAATACAAGTTTGAGTTTAGGCCTATTCAAATTTAACATGTTGAACAACTACCAATAAGAAGTTAGAAAACTTACCAGAAATAAGATCCTTAAAAATGAGCATTGTATTTCCTTCGGGTGAATAAACCGTAATGAAAATTAAATATAATTATCAAAATATAACTTATTCCTACTTCTTACTTAAACTGCAGTAAAAAGTATCAAGCGTAATGGGCATTTAAATTAGAAGAAGACTAATTTATGATAAAATCTTTAGCAATTTTTTTAGTTTAAAAGCTCACTTTTTAGAGTATTTATAGCAGAATTTGTAACGATTTAAAGCTTTTATAAAATAATTCAGTTTATATTTGTTTTAACTACTTTCCAAGATGACTCTGTGTCCACGCACCTATTTAAAATGTAGAACCACCTTAAACTTTAAAAAGACCTCAAAGATTTCACTTTTTCACTTCGAAGAGCTTGCGTGCACGGCAACCGTTCACGTAAGCTCAGAATTGCGTGCACGGCGGCTATCTACCTAGTGCTCTATTTGCATGCATCGCAGCCGTCCACCTAGTGTTTAAATTGCGTGCACGGCAACCGGCAATTAGCTACAATATAGGCTTAATCTGCACGTTGCTACTAACTAAACATAAGTAAAAAATATTGTTACTATATTGTTTTATGTTTTATCACTATTTACCTGAGCCAAAACTTTTACAACTACGAACTCTTACTACATTTAATGCATGACCGTGTATTACTCATGACTTAGTCTTATAAGTTATGCGAGCTGTTAAAACCGCGGATTTTAAACCCGCTGAATTCCGATCCCCGGCACTGTTTTTGCATGCATTCTTAAATCTAAAGTCATACTCAAACAAACACTTGTAAGTAGTGGGGATAGAGGTAAAAAATTGGAGTAAATGTGTAATAAATTAAGATTTAAGGCCTTTAAAACTTTTCTCCTCTCTTCACTCTTCTCATTCATCTCCACTTTTCAGTCACTCCTCTTAAGTCTTTTCTATCACTCCCCTCTCCTTTCTACTCTTTTCCTTCTCCTCTCCTCTCTTTTCTCTCCTATTTCCTCAATTCTCTCTCTTCTCTTTTTGGAATTGGAGTTGCATGGAATAGGATAGGATGCAGGGACCAGGGTAAAGGTGTAAATAATTTGTAGCAGCAGTAAATCATTGTTGGGATAAGTAGAATGTGCATTTGCAAGTAGCAGGGCATACATACTTTTACATACATAAATACATATAAAAAACAGATTTTAAATAGGATTTTATATATTTTATGCTATGAGTATAAATGTTTATTTAATACATTTTTTTGGATTACAGTCATTTTGGTGACAAGACATTTTGGTGACAGTCCTTTCGATGACAAGCAAAAGTCATTTTGGTGACAAGAAAAATACAATTTTAGTTATAGCCATTTTGTTTTAAACAAAAAATTACTTAGAAAATCTTAAGGGATATTGAGCCTAAAATTTTATAACTTTTTAAACAGTTAAGTATTTCTGTATTTAATTTTGTTCCAATTTACACATGCAACAGCGTTGACAAGTGAATGTCTACCTTTCTTGTGGTCTGCATTTCATGAAGATTCTCTATAGGTTTATGGTTTATGTGTCTGAATGCTCTGGGACAATTCAAAATGATCTGCACAGGAAGAAAACAATATAATTAGTTTGATTTCTTTTCTCAAATATATTCTTTCAACGAAAATTTTTAAATATATTACAAAATATAACTCTTAACAAAATAACTACAACAGAATATTATGAAACACCTCTTATCACTAAAATGACAATACTCATGAAATCTTTGATTTTCATTGAAAATGAAGTGTCTATCACAATAGCAAATCACCGAAACAACTATTTATCACCAAAATGTCTGTCACTGAAATGTCTTGTCACCGAAATGACTGGTACCCAATTTTTTGAGTCTAGGCTCTATCAAATCAAACAGAACAAACTCTATTATTGACAGAGCTTGACTGGGCAATTAGTTTGTTTCTATGTTCAATAATAATTATTTAATTGAATAACATAACAAATACAAATAGCAGTATATATATTGGTAGGCCTAGATATTATGCAGTCATGTTAATTACTTTCCAAATCCTAACTTGGCCTCTCTGATGCATCTGCTTCTATTATGTGCTGACTCATACTTGGGCGCAATCTAGGGATTCACCCAGCCATTTCTATTGGCAATATAGGCTTACACATAATTGCTATTAGATAGAATAGTAGTCACGTGATTGCTCTTAGCCAATAGCCACTTATATGTGTATATTGCTAATAGAAATGGCTGAGTGATTCCCATGTTGCGCATATATGTGCTAACTTGTCTCCCCTTTGCCACTGCCACTGCTTAAGTCTTTGTTGCTATTCATGCTGCTCAGGTCTATTGAATTTAGAAGGCTATTGTCAAATTCCTCTTGCAGTTTTTTAAGGGCAGTCTGTTTTTCTATAAGTTGTTTCTTTAGTATCCTGTTTTTTTCCTCAACATTGTTAACTGAGTTGTTGCTTCAATATCTCTCTCTCTCTGTTAGCAGCTTGTCGCTGCTCTCTTGCTTCTTCTGATTCCTTATCTCTTGCCTGTCTAAGCAACTAAGCCTTCTAGCAGCTGCTGATATCTTTATAAGAGTGCCCTTTTTGGGAGGCATGAAAGCTAAGCCATCAAGAACTTTATTCCATATCAGTTGTTGTCTAGGCCCATATAAGTGTAGTCTTAAGGAAAAAAGCTAGGGCCTAACTTCAAATTTCAAGTATGCATTAATAAAGCAGTGGTGAATGCTATTTAATGTTAGCACTCTATGTATATGTAGCTAGTTTTCTTAGCCTCAACTAGAAGGAAATCAGCCATAGACATAGCTTTTAGTTCCTGCAAGCAAAAATACATTACTGAGATAAGAAAAACAGGTTTTTGGCCATTTTCAGCCATTTCTTTAGTTAGGACCCCATTTTTATTAGCCTAAAGCACTCCCTAGAAAATTCCTGTAATCCCAAGTCCTATCTTTCTACAACTTACCATTTAGGAGTCCATAGCAAATATACTCATAGACATATGGGTTATTCCATGATAGGGTCATCAAAGGTATAGAAATTTTTATAAAAATTATTTGCAAATGTGAATATTTCATTTTGTATATAATTATGTATAGTTTCATTTTTATGTAGTTTCATACACATTTATCTACCTCTAGGTATATATATATTGTTTTGATCATGGTACCCTTGCAAGATTTTAAATGTCCCGCGGGACTTTATAAAAAGTTTAATCTAGTTTTCAATAAGAAAAAAAGTTAATAAACATAATGCATCAAGTGCATAAATAATAAAAATCTTTCTTTCTTATATCTAAAGACTGAAATTATAAAGTTTTATGATCTAATATAGTTCTATCTATCATAATTTTTTATTTTAAAAAGTTTGACTTCCCTTTTTTTAAGTGTTAAAAACGACCATCATTTTTTTTACAAAAAGTTGTTGTACTAATTTTCAAGAGGTTTATAAGTTGATAATTTTTTGCTAAAATATTTTCTGAGCCTATATTTAAGTTTATAGTCATTTTTGTTAGTTTATGATAAGTTTAACATGCTAAAAAAACCCTGCAAAGTTACCTAAGGACCATCATTTTCTGGTATTCTGAAATCTGTTGATCTTCATAAAACCTGAATTACTATCATTTATTCCTAAATTTTATACAAAAAACTGAATTTACTGATATTCTAAAATCATGTCTTTTTTTAAATGTGAATTACTTATTCAATCTCTCTTTCAAAGTTTTTACAGTTTTGATTGTAAAGAAAAATATAGTGGAATTCAAGTCTTTTATTAAAAATGTATACTGTCAATTACTTGTTTGATACCTTAAAATCATTTTCAACCTGCACTATCAAAAAGGTTGTTCCAATTACTAACCATGCACCTAGAACTCTCCACTTTAGTTTGCAATGCACCTTAACACATGCCCTAATCTTCAGCATAAGTAGTCTAACTAGACTCAAGTTTTTACTATCCATTGGTGCTACTGCTTATTGCCTAACAAATAATCTGTATTTGCCTTTGGTTTTGTTAATTGTTATATTCTATTCTTTCAATTCTTGAATAGATTAGGACTGTCCATCTTTATGATCATATGTTGAGTTGTGCAATCATGAAGTGATGTTTTTGTTGAAGGTGCATAAGTACGTTTGATCTGAAATGTGAAATAGGTATAATAAATTTTATGGTTAGACAAGCAAGTTATAGTTTTTATATGAACAACTATGGATTATAAACAATCTTTTAACTGAGATCTTATCTAAAAATAGAGAATCCTAATACACTTTTTAAAACTGAAGGTTGTTTTTTTGAAACAAACAACCGTCAGTTAATGACCGTCATTTAAGAAAAAATGTGTAACACAGTTCAAGTTATCTACTAAAATGTAATAATTGTTTGTAACCATTCATCTAGCTATTGTTTACTACAATTAATGATCAATTGAGACGAAAACTTGCCTGATTCACAGGAATCTTAAACTTAAGTTATAAAGTTGGATACATAAAATTTCACCAAAAACGACCGTCATTGAAAGTTTCTCTCTGCTAAATCAACACAGTAAGACAAATGACTTTAAAATGTATATCATCTCAATCTAGAGGTCACGCCTATAAATATAGAACTCACAAAGTCTCAATTTAGTTTGTCTTTTGTATGATTACTGATTATTATTTGCTCCAACCCAACGACCGTCATCTCGTGGAATTACCCATATAGAGTTTCATTTTTATATATTGAGATATTAAAACAATAGAATTGCAATACTACACCAATTTTAACTTAAATTTTAGGTCCTAACAAGTTTTTAGAGTAGTATAGAGTCATATACTTGTGTTTTATGTTTTTTATTTGGTTTGGTAGTAAATGCGACTGTTCTCACTCTCTTAAATATCCTAAAAGCTGCTACCAAAATTGTCATAATTCTATTTTGATCCTAGAAAAGGATCTTCTTATAATTACTAAAGCTTCTTAGAATCTTAGAATTATTCTAAGTATTTTTCTTACTATATATCTAAGTAATTATCTAACTATTATTCTAATTTTTATTTTAGTAAGGTCTAAATAAAGTTCTAGGAATTTCTTATTTCTTGGTAAATAATGTTATTATTTTACTATACTGATATCATATTCACTTAGTTCTAGTAGTCCCTGCTACATCTTTGAATTACCTTGCAGCAGTGGAAAGTAACACATACCACATTTATTAACCAGTAAAAATATATATGCACAACCTTGGGAATCACTTGGCCATTTCTATTGGCAACACACACATGTAAGTTGCTATTGGCTGAGAGCAGTCACATGACTACTATTCCATCCAATAGCAACTTATGTGGGTGTTGCCAATAGAAACAGCCAGAAAAATCCCTAGGTTGTGCCCAAGCTGAGTAAAGTTGACCTGTAAAGTTGAGTCAATGCCAAAAAACAAAAAAGATTGTTTTAGGTCATTAGGTGAATATCCCATAGAATTGGTATATTTATATTGTAGAATGCACTTGGAAACAAATAAATGCACAGTCAATATTGGAAATAAATATTGACTAGACAAAAGCTTAATCTACAGCTGCAGCTATTAGCAAAGAACATAATTTCATTCTAAGAACATCATTAGAAACAATTGCATTTCACAGATCAATAAAAATAATATTGTTTAAAAAATATTCCATATACAATAAATGTAATTTTATTAGTAAGTAGCGATATTTAAATGAAAACAAATATACAACAACATAAAATATAGTATAGTACATTGATTAGGCAAATTGTGAATCTTTAAAAATATACTGTTGCTTCAAAGAATATATTTACTTACCTATTTAGGGATCCAGTAATAGTAACAATAACAGTAATAAGTAATTCAGCACCTCAGCCATTGATCAAGCTCTTACGCCACTAGATAAATATGAATTCCAGGTTGGGAGTGTACTTATGTACACTGAGATCCTAATTGGAGCTAAGAGGACTATACAAAGGGCAAATGACAGATCAAAAACCTCCCCAGGGGACAGTGACAGCCCAAAAATCCAGGTTAGATAGACCCCATGCCTATTAGGGTTGGCCTGAAAGCCGAGGGCCATGGCTACCATGCTGGGGCCGACCATCCACCACCCCGGGTACTCAAGCCAAACGTACATAAACCTCCCCGGGGCCAGAGGGGATAGAGTAAACCATTCAGGGAAGCCCGTGCCTTCTCCTGGGTTAGATAAGCCAAAAAACCGGTCATATGACCGCCCCTACGGCCATGGCAACCCGAAGGAGCCTCCCCCCAACTAAACCCCGGGTACTCTTGCCAGACAGTCTCTTATCATTGAAGCGGCAGGAGGGCTAATCGCCGGGACTATTTCACCCTTTGCTTCGCCAACCCGCCATTTCTATAATGACTGTGCCAATGGTCTCGTCCTGCTCAGACTCAGTCCGTAGCTTGTTTATTAAGCAAAAAATTTAATTGGTTTGTATATAAGAGACTTTATGATAGAGCAGCACATCAGAACACAGGAAATTGAGGAGGAGGAGAAAAGAAAGAAGGGAAGAGGAAATGAATGGGCAGACAAGCTATGGCTGAGATTGCTCGCCCGTTGGATGAGTTTGGTTGAAAAAACGTGATAGTCTACAGTGTATGGTTCAAACCACCTCCTTCGTCGTATTGAAATCTATGGGATGGATGAGTTTGCTTGCTCCTTGGCTGAGATAGCTCGCAAAAACCAATACTTTGTATGCTTGTAAAAAAGTTGTGTAAAAGTTGTGAAACCTGTGTTGCACCTGCACTAATGCTTTGAATTTCTTACCCCACTTTTCTGATTTGATAAAACAATTAAACATGCAAACACAAAACAAATATATCTATTTGGTAATAGTTGTGTGCCATATTATTTTGTATTGCACCTCAATCACTGAACAGTCTGTACTCCGTTTTGAGGCGCCACATCCATTTGAGCCACAGTCAGCCATCAATCTGTCGCCTCCACCGCCAGTTGTCTTTGTTACAAAGACTTTCACTAGTCAGATTGATCACTTCTCATTCAATCCCTATTTGGGAAGTTTTCGAGTTCGCTACTTGATTAATGACACCTATTATCAACCTGGATCGCCTATACTATTCTACACTGGAAATGAAGGTAGAATTGAAGCATTTGCTAATAACACCCTCATCATGTGGCAAATGGCTCCTGTGATTAATGCCGCTCTTGTTTTTGTTGAGCATCGGTACTATGGCAACAGTATGCCATTTGGCGATCATTCGATGGACAATTCGTCTACACTTGCCTATCTAACTGCCGAGCAAGCATTGGCTGATTTTGCTTATTTTTTGACGAATTTGAAATACTTGGAGCCTCGACTTGTTGCTAAACGCTCCCCAGTGATTGCTATTGGTGGCTCCTATGGAGGCATGCTATCTGCCTGGATGCGCCAGAAATATCCTCATCTAGTACAGGGCGCTCTGGCCTCCTCTGCTCCCGTTTTGCAATTTATTAACGTCACCAGTTGTTACGCATTTTCTGCCGCTGTGTCTAATGCGTTTACTAGGGCTTCGCCTAATTGTTCTGTGAGTTGTATTGGTTGCTATACTGTAATTGGGAGTAGATTGCATTGGGTGCGTCTTAACTCATTAGTACAATTAAAGCTGTGTCTTTTGTCTCACTGGTAAGGGCATTGGGGGTGGGTGTCTTCACTCTGACTGATAAGGGAAATGGGGTGGGTGTCTTCGCTCTGACTGATAAGGGGAATGGGGTGGGTGTCTTCGCTCTGACTGATAAGGGGAATGGGGTGGGTGTCTTCGCTCTGGTGATAAGGAAATGGGGTGGGTGTCTTCGCTCTGACTGTAATGATATTTTGTAAAGAAAAGGATATTTCGGATTTGTCCAAAATCCGAAAATCCAAAATCCCTTTCGAATAGTCCAACAAACATACATGGCACAAACATGCTAAACACACAAACACACCCTACAGGCCAACATTCGCAAGTCCTGGTCGGCCATCGATCGCACTGCAGCCAGCGGTAAGTCGGGTCTTCTAAAGCTATCAAAAATATTTGCCACCTGTTCGCCTCTAACTAGTAAATCAGACGTTAATGGTTTGAAAGCTTGGATTGTATCAGCTTACGTGACGGCTGCGATGGTTAATTATCCGTATCCGGCAAGCTTTCTGCTGCCACTGCCAGCTTGGCCAGTGGCCTCAATTTGTCGACCGATTTCATCCGTTGCATCGGTGTCAGATAAATCCAATAATGACGATATAAGCCTATTGTCGGCTGTGTCTGCCGGTTTAAACCGCTACTATTACAACTACACGGGTGGTGTAGCCTGTCTGAATCTGACAGTTGATCCGTCATCTGCCACCCTGGACGATCGGGGCTGGGGTGCCCAATCGTGCAACGAGATGGTCATGCCAGATTCCTGCGCAAACGGGATCACGGATATGTTGCAGCCAACTGGGGACTTTGATTTAGAAGCTTACACTGCCAGCTGCTTGAGTCAGTTCGGTATTCGACCCAGGCCTAACTGGGTGATGACTCAGTTTGCTGGAGCTGTAGATCCAATTGCCTGTTCTAATATCTTCTACGCCAACGGCGATTTGGACCCGTGGGCTCCGGGTGGTGTTAAAACCTCGCCAAATCCCAGCTGCCCAGCTGAGCTGATGAAGAATGCTGCTCATCATTTGGATTTGCGAGCGGCCGATGCCAGAGACCCGCCAGATGTTGCCAGGATTAGGAAGCTGCAGTGGCAGGCTGTGCAGCGATGGTGCAAAGATTTTCACCAAGGTGTCGCTAACGCTAACATTGATCATGCTGTGTGGAATCGACATCTTTAATGAACGAATTGATGAACAGAACTACCCCAACGAATGTTTAATATCTTCAATATTATTTTCGATTCGAATCTCATTAAAATTAAACAAAAAATAATCACTAACGTTAGTCATTGCAAACAACTCGCTAGTGACTATACGAGTCACTCTGGGGCGGCTCTGTGACTTTTAAACACGACTTAGACGACTGTAATGCGACGAAGAGGCATCACGTGACTTATAGAATCGTAAAAGAGAAGTCTTCCAAGACTCGTTTTGTTAGCACCTTAACCTTTTAATAACTTAAGTGGACTAAATGGATTTGCTATAAATGCTCTATTAGGGGGTTGCAGCCTATTGGTTAGAGCGTCGGACTCACAGCTTGAAGGTCGAGGGTTCGATTCCCGATCCCACTGGATCAATTTGTGTCCTTGAGCACAAGACACTCAACTCTGCATTGCTTCAGTTCACCCAGTGGTAAAATGGGTGCCAGCATTAGCTGGGGTAATTGAGGGTGTGTGGCGACCCCCCAGTCCTTGGACTGAACAGCCGTACGCAGCCTTCAGATGCGCCGCGCAATAGCTGCGGCTGAGCTGTCGGTTGTACATCTGGTTATTAGGGCAGGTGTAATCAATTATTATTCTTAGGGGTGTGAATGCTACTGCTCTCTGTCTCGCAGGAATAAATTTACAAATTAACTCATAATTTTTTATGATTAATGTTTTTATAGGAAATATTAATTGAAAAATGATTTTTTATCAATTAATATCTTTTTAATGTCGAACAATACAAGAATCTTGCGTTGATTTTTTGATAATTACGAGCGTATTTTTTTCTTAATCGACAATATTTTATACAGGTGCTTTTTGTACTTAGCTTTAAAACCCCAGATCTGTTGATTATTGACTATTGTCTTTTCTCTTGCAAGTCAATAAATATTTTTTTGCACCACACGTACAACTTATATGAATCTTTTGACTTATTTTTTATAATTTTATAATATCTCATGTAGTGTAGAAATCAACTGACACCAAATTACCCTACTCAGTGACTGAATTCAGATTCTAAAAATAACATCAGTGACACTTCTGACTCCAAAACACCCTAATCAATAGTCAGAAACCTACTCTAGAAACAAAATCAAACACTCTGAACCCGAATACTTCCAGGACAACTTCATTGGCATTACCATACTGGGCCGATCCAGCGGTCTATCCGCTTCAGGTGACTGCCTAGCAATTAAATTGAATGCTTCATCAGTCTCATCCGCTCTCACCGCAGCCTCAACCGCCCAGCCGTTCCGTCTGCAACTCGACCGGCTGTTAGTTGAGCATCGCTCTAAACGGCTTTTCTATCAGGTATTTCCTAATAGCCATTCGTTCAGGTATCCAGCCTGGTTGCCATGGTCAACCATTGACGGAGACCCAGACTATGATGACGCAATCATTAACGAACGTGAACGTGAACTGCCAAGACTATTGAAGGCCGCTCCTGGTTGCAATGCCGATCAAACTAAGTCGTCTTTGCACTATAGTTTAGATTGCCTGCCAGCTTGTCTGTTCTCTCTGACGCTGCTGTGCGTAGCTCTGGACGATGACGTCATCAGCAGTTCCGGTGTTAGCGTAGATGAGCAAACTAAACTTGAGCACACTGTCGAAGGCTTGTTAAGAGCTCAGCTGTGGCATGATGCAAGAATTATTATGGTTGCGGCGTCAGAAGCTTTGACTCGAGCTTTGATTGATGCCGGCTTGTCTTTTGTGTCTGTCGACTGTTTAGATGAAGCGGTTGAGATGCTGGGTAGATCGTCGTTTCGGTTCTGTCTGCAAGTCAAGGTGAGGCTTTTGAATTTGGTATCGTTTAGATAGATACAGCTTATGATACAGTTAGATGCAATAAAGTATTCGTGTATGTTCAATGGTGTTGAGATAGATCTGGAAGGGTTCGGGTAGATAACGAAAAGGTTCAGGTATATTCGTTTAGGTAGATCCGGAAGGGTTCCTGTAGATTAATAAGAGTTCAGGTAGATCTGGTAGGCTTCAGGTAGATTTGGTAGTGTCCAGGTAGATCCGGAAGGGTTTAAGTAGATTTGGGAAGATTCAGGTAGATCTCGAAGGGTTCAGTATATCTGGTAGGGTTCAGGTAGATATGGTAGGGTTCAGGTAGATATGGTAGGGTTCAGGTAGATCTGGTAGGGTTCAGGTAGATCTGGTAGGGTTCAGGTAGATCTGGTAGGGTTCAGGTAGATCTGGTAGGGTTCAGGTAGATCTGATAGGGTTCAGGTAGATATGGTAGGATTTAGGTATTTGTGGTAGTGTTCGGGTAGATCTGGTAGGGCTCCGGTAGATCGGGTAGGTCTCAGGTAGATCTGGTAGGGTTTCAGGTCTAAGAGATCCCAGAGATGATCTAAGAGGCTCTAAGAGACGCTAGATATGTGGTAGGGTTTAGGTATATGTGGTAGGGTTCAGGTAGATCTGGTAGGGCTCCGGTAGATCGGGTAGGTCTCAGGTAGATCGAGATCTTAGGTAGATCGGGTAGGTCTCAGGTAGATTTGGTAAAGTTCAGGTAGATCTGGTAGGGCTCAGGTAGATTTGGTAGAGTTTAGGTAGATCTGGTAGGGTTTAGGTATATGTGGTAGGGTTCAGGTAGATCTGGTAGAGTCCAGGTAGATATGGTAGTGTCTATGATAGATATCTAGATTCACGTAGATAGATTCTAAATGATTCAGGTAGATCTGTTCAAACTCAAGTGTGAGTCTGGTGCTCAAATACATATAAATACAGCCATAAAAATGCATGTTAATTCATACTGAACTCATCCATCAAACCCCAGGCCAATACCAACCGCAAGGAGCCGCTAGATGACGCACTTCTAGAAGGCTTCTGCATTGAGCCACTATCAGTACCCGGGCACCAGTGCGACTCGGACAAAATTAAAACCGAAATAAAAACGGAACCAGAGGAACTTCAGTCAGATGTCACACCAATGTTCATCAGACCAGTGTGGACTGTGCTTTCCGATTCGCCTCTGGCATCGAATGTCACTCTAGTCCCAGTTGATACGAATCGAGTATTTCAAGTCCGACATTGTCGGGCATCGTCGAATGTTTTTGCCAATAGTGATGAAGATAGCTGGTCCAGGTTTTTGGCGAGTTC
Organism: Macrostomum lignano; assembly: GCA_002269645.1. NCBI lineage: Eukaryota > Metazoa > Platyhelminthes > Macrostomidae > Macrostomum > Macrostomum lignano. The sequence goes on along the minus strand of NIVC01000284.1, from coordinate 498,213 downwards.
TCCCGTCCTGCTGCTCAGAGCGGACGCTTGTCTGCCAACCAATCGTGAGCTGGAGGCTCTGCCGTATACTCACCTGGCTAGTAGGGCAGATGAACGACGCCGGTCGCTGAGAGCTCTGTCTAAAGCTGCTGAGAATACCGCTATGATGAGTACCAGGGTTAATTGGGCTGAGTGAGTTCTGATTTTTTAGGATTTTTATTTTTGCTTTCTTTATTGTGGTTAAAATGAGGAAACGGGAATAGAAGAGAGTCTAGATATCGCATAGGATATTTTGGGGATCTAAGAGACGCTAAGTATCCCATAGGATATTTTGGGGATCTAAAAGACGCCAAGTATCCCATAGGATATTTTGGGGATCTAAAAGACGCTAGGTATCCCATATGATATTTTATGGATCTAAGAGACGCCAAGTATCCCATAGGATATTTTGGGGATCTAAGATACGCTAAGTATCCCATGGGATATTTTGGGGATCTAAAAGAGACGCTAAGTATCCCATAGGATATTTTGAGGATCTAAGAGACGCTTAGTATTTCATAGGATATTTTGGGGATCTAAGAGACGCTAGGTATCCCATAGGATATTTTGGGGATCTAAGAGACGCTAGGTATCCCATATGATATTTTATGGATCTAAGAGACGCCAAGTATCCCATAGGATATTTTGGGGATAAAAGAGTCAATTCTAGATATACTTTGGGATTTTCAATCACAGTATAGAATTACTAACAATTTCCCTAACTAACCACCCCACAGACAGCTCAGCATATTGGGCCAACGCTGTCTCAAGTCCCGCAGAGACGTGGGCGTATTTCGCAAGCTTCGAATAGCCCCATCTCGAACTGGGGCAGCTGTGGAACTGCTATTTGCGTACTGGCCCGCCTCAGGCAGACTGGCTCAGCTGAGACCGACCGACTCTTGCGACTGCTTACTGTCGCTGTCCAACTTCTTCTTGGACTGCTGCTCTGCCAGGTATGTCATTGATAGATTTTGTGTGACGCCTGGATTTTCTCTGACTTGCTGGTGTTCTGCTTCTTTTATATTCCTTCTGTGCCATCTGTGTCTTTCCCCGCTTCTCTCTACCCTCCGATATTTCCCCGCTTCTCTCTACCCTCCGATATTTCCCCGCTTCTCTCTACCCTCCGATATTTCCCCGCTTCTCTCTACCCTCCGATATTTCCCCGCTTCTCTCTACCCTCCGATATTTCCCCGCTTCTCTCTACCCTCCGATATTTCCCCGCTTCTCTCTACCCTCCGATATTTCCCCGCTTCTCTCTACCCTCCGATATTTCCCCGCTTCTCTCTACCCTCCGATATTTCCCCGATTCTCTCTACCCTCCGATATTTCCCCGCTTCTCTCTACCCTCCGATCTTTCCCGCTTCTCTCTACCCTCCGATCTTTCCCCGCTTCTCTCTACCCTCCGATATTTCCCTGCTTTTCTTACCCTCCGATCTTTCCCCGCCTCTCTTACCCTCCGATATTTCCCCTCTTCTGTCACCCTCCGATATTTCCCCTCTTCTGTCACCCTCCGATCTTTCCCCTCTTCTGTCACTCTCCGATCTTTGCTATGCTTTACTTATCCCCTAATTTCCTACACTTGTCCCACTGCCACGCAGAGACACCGACACGGACAAATCAGTGAGCGGAGGTCACGGCGCTGGCGGCAAAGTCGGCGACATCGCTGACGCCCTGCTACGCCTGCTGGCCCGGCCTCTGCTGTTGATGCCGCCCGAACGCCGAGTTGAACTGTCGCTACAGAGTCAGGGAGGCCCGGCTGTCACTGTGGCCAGACTGCTACACGTGCTGGCTGAGTTCCTGTCAGCACCAGCGGCTAGCGGAGCTCCGGTTGAGCAGCTGAGAGGTCTGGCTAAACTGTTGGGAGTGCGATGCGAGCGAACCATTAATAGGCTATGCGGCTTGGTGAGTCATAATGTCATCTGTGTGTCAAGTCGTAATGGGATTTTATTAATGTCAAATTATATTTTATAGATGTCACCAGAGATTTCTATAAATGTCTTCTGAGATTTTATAGACATTCCATGAGATTTTTATAGATTTCCACTGAGATTTTTATAGATGTCCACTGAGATTTTATAGATGGTGAATATGGAACTTTATAGATGTTGAATGGGATTTTATTAATGTTAAAATGGAATTTTATTGATGTTGAATGGGATTTTATAGATGTTGAGAAATAGAATTTTATAGATGTTGAATGGGATTTTATAGATGTTGAATGTGATTTTATAGATGTTGAATGGAATTTTATCAATGTCACATGGGATTTTCAAACGAACTCCCACAGACCCTGGGCCAGGCTGCTCAAGACGACATTGGCGCTGTGCTCAGCTGTCTGTCGCCAAGCGGCAAAGCTCGTCGCGGCATCGCCAGCCCCTTGCGCCCGACTCCGTCGACGGCAAAACCGCGACCTCGCCTTGCCGTGGACTCGAGCATCGGACCTCGGCTCGAAGACGTTCGCAATGTGATGTCAGACTATTTAAAGGAGCGAAAAAGCAACCCATCTGGAGCGTTCAAAGCCATGCTGAAGCTGCGCTATCACGATGTGTATTACAATGTCAACTCCGGCTCCGAGGCCAGGGAACTGAGGGCTGCACAATTGCAAGCTCGCCTGGTGACTAACGAGACAGCCAGCGCATTCAGCTGCCGGACCAGCTGCATCCTGAGGCTGCACTCGCGAACTCTGGCTAAACGACGGAGTTCTCTAGCTAACAGTAGTAACAACAGTTCGACAATAAAGCGGCCGGCAAAGAAGCTGCCTTTGGCTCCGTGCTTTACAGAACCTTCGTCCACAGTTGCTAAGGAGAATTCGCAGCAGCAGCAGCAGCAACAGCAACAGCAAAAGCAACAATTTGATGAAGATGCCGCCCTACGCAGTGCGGTGTTCGCTTCTCTAGCCAGCGTCGGTCTTGCCGAGGATGTCGCATTGGCTGAACAGCTTCGCGTTCTGGCTTCTGCTGTTTTGACTTCCGGTCTGTTTCCGGTAGCAACTGATCCCAGTGTGTCGCCAGGGAAACGAATCCGAGATGCTGTTGCTATGCAACTGGGAGCTGTGATGGCTATGCGAGGTCAGAAGTCTGCTTAGAGAGAGAGACAGCTTGTTTCACAAATGCATTTTTTGCTTGGGTCACGTATTTTTACAGTAACTTCATCGTAAACAACATAATTAGTGTCTAAGTCATTTATTATCTCTATGCAATCTATCTACAAATATAACGTGAAAATATAACTTGCATTTTTAAACATTTGCAACTAATTGACTATATTACAGTTACCAGTTATTTTGGATTTGATTTTTAATATATATTTTTATTAATTTTTTAGAATTTTTAATTGGCACAATGCTACCTGCTCTAAAAAAGAGTTTTAACGTATTTTTTCACCTATTTTAAGTCTTCTTCTTTCAGTCTCATTTTCTCTCACTTATAATCTCACCTTCTCATCTGTGCGTCTATTCTCACTATAATTTCACATTTGTGTCTCTTCTCACTCTAATCTCACATTTGTCTCTCTTCTCACTATAATCTCACATTTGTCTCTATTCTCACTCTAATCTCTCATTTTGTGTCTCTTCTCACTCTAATCTCACATTTGTCTCTCTTCTCACTCATCTCACATTTGTCTCTATTCTCACTCTAATCTCACATTTGTCTCTATTCTCACTCTAATCTCACATTTTGTGTCTCTTCTCACTCTAATCTCTCATTTGCTCTATTCTCACTCTAATCTCTCATTTGTCTCTATTCTCACTCTAATATCTCATTTGTCTCTATTCTCACTCTAATCTCACATTTTGTGTCTCTTCTCACTCTAATCTCTCATTTGCTCTATTCTCACTCTAATCTCTCATTTGCTCTATTCTCACTCTAATCTCTCATTTGTCTCTATTCTCACTCTAATCTCTCATTTGTCTCTATTCTCACTCTAATCTCTCATTTGTCTCTATTCTCACTCTAATCTCTCATTTGTCTCTATTCTCACTCTAATATCTCATTTGTCTCTATTCTCACTCTAATCTCACATTTTGTGTCTCTTCTCACTCTAATCTCTCATTTGCTCTATTCTCACTCTAATCTCTCATTTGTCTCTATTCTCACTCTAATATCTCATTTGTCTCTATTCTCACTCTAATCTCACATTTTGTGTCTCTTCTCACTCTAATCTCTCATTTGCTCTATTCTCACTCTAATCTCTCATTTGTCTCTATTCTCACTCTAATCTCTCATTTGTCTCTATTCTCACTCTAATCTCTCATTTGTCTCTATTCTCACTCTAATCTCTCATTTGTCTCTATTCTCACTCTAATCTCTCATTTGTCTCTATTCTCACTCTAATCTCTCATTTGTCTCTATTCTCACTCTAATCTCTCATTTGTCTCTATTCTCACTCTAATCTCACATTTGTGTCTCCGCACTCTCATCTCACCACTCTTTTCTTTCTAATCTCATACTCTGTCTATCTTCCTCTACTCTAATCTCACCCGTTTCACTCCTTAGTCAAATCTAGTCTATTTAATCTTCTTTCTGCACTTTACCCTTATAATATTCAATACTTTAACGGCATGGCCTTACGAGTTTGCATCGGCCTCTGTACTAGCGGCTGATTTACATTCCAGTTATTTTCAAATTGAAAGCAAAACTATAATCAGTACTAATTGTATACTTTGAACACATTTCAGTGTTATAATATTTGTTATATTTGTAATCTCGCTAGTTAATCTAAAAAGTGGCAGCATGCTTCCGCCGGATGTGGCCAATAAGATTCGATCGCTATTGGACACGCTTGACCCGCTGGATCTGACAGATATTGCCAACACTTGCAGCGGAAATGCGTTGCAATTTCGACGCGGAGATAAAGACGGTTAGGTTTCTTATTCTGATTTTTCTCCTGATTTTTATGCTAAAATCTATATATCTAAATCTAAGCTAATCTAATCTACATGCCTACTTATAACTGGGTTCATAAGTAGTGTTTATTGTGCACATTCAGTCGTGGCTGGTTTTGCGAAGCCGTTAAAAGTACAGAGGGGACATGCGGGTGTGTTAGAGAGTGGATACCAGGTGTGCTTAGGGGGGCGAATACCAGATGTGCTAGGGGGCGGATACCAGGTGTGCTAGGGGGCGTGTACCAGGTGTGCTAGGGGGGGGGCGGATACCAGGTGTGCTAGGGGGCGGATACCAGGTGTGCTGGGGGCGGAAACCAGGTGTGCTAGGGGGGGCGGATACCAGGTGTGCTAGGGGGCGGATACCAGGTGTGCTAGGGGGCGGAAACCAGGTGTACTAGAGGGGGGCGGATACCAGGTGTGCTAGGGGGGGCGGATACCAGGTGTGCTAGGGGGGGCGGATACCAGGTGTGCTAGGGGGCGGATACCAGGTGTGCTAGGGGGGGGGGCGGAAACCAGGTATACTAGAGGGGGGCGGATACCAGGTGTGCTGGGGGGGCGGAAACCAGGTGTGCTAGGGGGGGGGGGCGGATACCAGGTGTGCTACTGCGGGCAGATACCAGATGTGCTAGAAGGGGGGGCGGATACCAGGTGTGCTAGGGGGCGGATACCAGGTGTGCTAGGGGGGGAAACCAGGTGTACTAGGGGGGCGGATACCAGGTGTGCTAGGGGGGGGGGCGGATACCAGGTGTGCTAGGGGGGGGGGGGCGGATACCAGGTGTGCTAGGGGGGGGCGGATACCAGGTGTGCTAGGGGGGGGGCGGATACCAGGTGTGCTAGGGGGGGGGGCGGAAACCAGGTGTACTAGGGGGGGCGGATACCAGGTGTGCTACTGCGGGCAGATACCAGATGTGCTAGGGGGGTGGAGGAAGGTGGAGGATACGTATTAATGTCTGGTATCTTCTTCATGGTATCTACAATCTACAAGCAGTACGTCAGCCTGAACTAGCGCTCACCCTACCTCCCTGCATCGTACAGACTGCATCAGGGTAATCCTGGCCTACCACTCGAATCCCGCCGAGTTATTCGCCCGCCGCAAGATGAAGCGCGAATACCTGATCAAATACCTGTGGACCTGCAACATTCCCGTGTCTCTGTCTTTGTCAAAGACTGAAGCTGTGGTTCGGCTGCTGCAGCACTGGGACATTAGGGATAGCCAGCAGCTACCGCCGCAGCAGCAACAGCAACAGGCTCTTGGACAGGGTGCAGCGACAGCAAGACCTCGGCAACCTCAGCTGGCTCAGCAGCAGCAAAATCAGTGTCTGCAACAGCGGCATCAGGTGCGTCTGTCTGTCTGTCTGTCTGAGTGTCTGTCTATCTGTCTGTCTGTCTATCTGTCTGTCTGTCTGTCTGTCTGTCTGTCTGTCTGTCTGTCTGTCTGTCTGTCTGTCTGTCTGTCTGTCTGTCTGTCTGTCTGTCTGTCTGTCTGTCTGTCTGTCTGTCTATCTGTCTGTCTGTCTGTCTGTCTGTCTGTCTGTCTGTCTGTCTGTCTGTCTGTCTGTCTGTCTGTCTGTCTGTCTGTCTGTCTGTCTGACTGTCTGTCTGTCTGTCTGTCTGTCTGTCTGACTGTCTGACTGTCTGTCTGTCTGTCTGTCTGTCTGTCTGTCTGTCTTGGTGTCTGTCTGTCTGTCTGAGTGTCTGTCTGTCTGTCTGTCTGCCTGCCCCTGTCTCTCTGTAACTGGCTGTCTGTCTTTAGCTGTCTGTCTGTGCTGTATGCCTGTAGCCATCGCTACAAACACTCGGCCCCTAACGGCCACCCTCGCCCCCCCCTCCCTGCGCAGCCCCAATCCCAGGTCGCGGCCGCAACAGACGACTCTCGGCAGCCTCCAACTTCAGACTCTGAGGATCCCCAAGTCCGCGACTTCCTCTCGGGCCTGTCTCGCGCATTTGCCGAGTTTTTCTTCTCAGCCTATCACTCCCCTGACGGCCTGCCAGCAGCCGCCTTCGAGACCAACTGCGACTTTGTAGTTGAACTGGGCGGACCGGCCATGCCGTCAGTCTGTCCGGTGCATCGCGAACGCCACCAATCAGCCAGTCTGGCCGCCAAAGGTCTGCTTGAACTTTGCCAGATTCACGGCTACTGTCTGCAGCCGAATCTGGTCAACGGCCTGACGGCTGAGTTGAGCAGCTTTGGTTTGGTTCGACTCAGCTGCGACTGTTCTCTGCATCACGGACGTGGGGGAGGCTGCATCGGTCTGGCCAGGCTGCACTGCTTGCTGGCGCCCAGGCTGACTGATGGAGCATCAACAGCGTCGAGTAATGGCGCTAAGCAAGACTGCTACGCTATCAGAGGCCTGCGACTGTTGCTGTATTTAGAGGCTGGTGGAGTGCCCGCATGTCTGACTGCCAGTCTGCCGCCTGTAGAGCAACGGGCTGCGATTCAGAACTGATGGAGCACCTGATGAGGCTTATGATGCTGTCAGTTTTTTAATACTATAAATTTATAGAATTTTATTATCATCATCATAGCTACTAGAGCTTGTATAATTGACACTCTGAGGATTTTCAAGAATTCGTCCTTTTAAATTTAAAGGTCCAATAGTTCTTTCTTGGAATAATCATTTATAAAAATCGCCTTTTCTAAGAATTACCATTTCCAGGAATCGTCTACCCTATCTAAGAATCACCCTTTCATGAAATCGCTTATTCTAAGAATTGCCCTTTTTAGAATCGCCTTTTCTAGGAATCGCCTATTCTAAGAATAATCTTTCTGTGAGCTGTCCTTTCTAGGTTTTGCTATTCTAAAAATGTTTAGTTTCTAAGAGACACTGTTAAAAATCTTTCTTAGAATCGCCTTTTATAATCGCACTTTCTTACATTCTATCATTCTAACAATGGCATTTTCTTAGGAAGTCACGATTTGTAAAATTTTCGTCATAAAATAGAAAATTTGCTTTCCTGAAAAGCCAAGTTCTCAGCTGATAATTAAATTATTACTCTAATTATTAAATTACAGTGATAATTAAATTACTTAACAATTTGTATAAAATATGTAAAACATCATAGACCTGTTTGTTTAAATGCATTCACGGCGCCTAAATCTCCATCGATTTAATCTTAAAAAAAAGGTTTGTCTCCATTGTTATGCATTGTGTATGTTTTTATTGATGTACGGCACGGCTCAAACACTTCGTATTTTTTCATAATCTATTTTGACATCAAAGTCTGTGCAAGTCAAATTCGGATCAAAGCATACTTCTACCTTGACAAATATATTAATATATGCTATTTATAATCATAAGTAGTAACAGTAATTTGTGTTTTTAAAAAAACTTCACAATAAGTCATTCAATTTGAAACTCGAAATAGAAGTAGGTAGGAGTACTAACTATAGTAATGATTGCAAGCATTTCCTGTCGAAAATGAATGAAGAATTCATAAATATTTTACATACAAACAGAACATTTAATATATTGATCTTTGAGTAACAAAAAAAGATATCTGCGATTTCAAAAACTGGACATTTCTGCGTGTAAAATGCTTTCTTACTACCTTAGACGCTTTGCACAAACTGAACGCTTCACAAACTAAACGCTTCACAAACTGGACACTTCACCAACTGGACACTTCACCAACTGGACACTTCACCAACTGGACACTTCACCAACTGGACACTTCACAAACTGAACACTTCACCAACTGGACACTTCACAAACTGAACACTTCACCAACTGGACTCTTCACCAACTGGACACTTCACCAACTGGACACTTCACCAACTGGACACTTCACAAACTGAACACTTCACCAACTGGACACTTCACAAACTGGACACTTCACCAACTGGACACTTCACAAACTGGACACTTCACCAACTGGACACTTCACCAACTGGACACTTCACCAACTGGACACTTCACCAACTGGACACTTCACAAACTGAACACTTCACCAACTGGACACTTCACAAACTGGACACTTCACCAACTGGACACTTCACAAACTGAACACTTCACCAACTGGACACTTCACAAACTGAACACTTCACCAACTGGACACTTCACCAACTGGACACTTCACCAACTGGACACTTCACCAACTGGACACTTCACCAACTGGACACTTCACCAACTGGACACTTCACAAACTGAACACTTCACCAACTGGACACTTCACAAACTGAACACTTCACCAACTGGACACTTCACCAACTGGACACTTCACCAACTGGACACTTCACCAACTGGACACTTCACCAACTGGACACTTCACCAACTGGACACTTCACCAACTGGACACTTCACCAACTGGACACTTCACCAACTGGACACTTCACCAACTGGACACTTCACCAACTGGACACTTCACCAACTGGACACTTCACCAACTGGACACTTCACCAACTGGACACTTCACCAACTGGACACTTCACCAACTGGACACTTCACCAACTGGACACTTCACCAACTGGACACTTCACCAACTGGACACTTCACCAACTGGACACTTCACCAACTGGACACTTCACCAACTGGACACTTCACCAACTGGACACTTCACCAACTGGACACTTCACCAACTGGACACTTCACAAACTGGACACTTCACCAACTGGACACTTCACCAACTGGACACTTCACAAACTGGACACTTCACCAACTGGACACTTCACCAACTGGACACTTCACAAACTGGACACTTCACCAACTGGACACTTCACTAACTGGACACTTCTCCAACTGGACACTTCACCAACTGGACACTTCACAAACTGAACGCTTCACAAACTGAACGCTTCACAAACTGGACAATTCACAAACTGAGCCATTCACAAACTGGACAATTCACAAACTGAGCCATTCACAAACTGGACAATTCACAAACTGAGCCATTCACAAACTGGACAATTCACATACTAAACAATTCACAAACTAAACAATTCACAAACTAAACAATTCACAAACTGAACAATTCACAAACTGAACAATTCACATACTAAACAATTCACATACTAAACAATTCACAAACTGAACAATTCATAAACTGAACAATTCACATACTAAACAATTCACAAACTAAACAATTCACAAACTGAACAATTCACATACTAAACAATTCACAAACTGAACAATTCACAAACTAAACAATTCACAAACTGAACAATTCACAAACTGAACAATTCACATACTAAACAATTCACATACTAAACAATTCACAAACTGAACAATTCATAAACTGAACAATTCACATACTAAACAATTCACAAACTAAACAATTCACAAACTGAACAATTCACAAACTGAACAATTCACAAACTGAACAATTCACAAACTAAACAATTCACAAACTGAACAATTCATAAACTGAACAATTCACATACTAAACAATTCACAAACTGAACAATTCATAAACTGAACAATTCACATACTAAACAATTCACAAACTGAACAATTCACAAACTGAACAATTCACAAACTGAACAATTCACAAACTGAACAATTCACAAACTGAACAATTCACACACTGAACAATTCACATTCACAAACTGAACAATTCACAAACTAAACAATTCACAAACTGAACAATTCACAAACTGAACAATTCACAAACTGAACAATTCACAAACTGAACAATTAACAAACTGAACAATTCATAAACTGAACAATTCATAAACTGAACAATTCACAAACTGAACAATTCACAAACTAAACAATTCACAAACTGAACAATTCACAAACTAAACAATTCACAAACTGAACAATTCACAAACTGAACAATTCATAAACTGAACAATTCACAAACTAAACAATTCACAAACTGAACAATTCACAAACTGAACAATTCACAAACTGAACAATTCACAAACTAAACAATTCACAAACTGAACAATTCACAAACTAAACAATTCACATACTAAACAATTCACAAACTGAACAATTCACAAACTGAACAATTCACAAACTAAACAATTCACAAACTGAACAATTCACAAACTGAACAATTCACAAACTAAACAATTCACAAACTTAACAATTCACAAACTAAACAATTCACAAACTGAACAATTCACAAACTGAACAATTCACAAACTGAACAATTCACAAACGGAACAATTCACCAACTGGACACTTCACAAACTGGACACTTCACAAATTGGACACTTCACAAACTGGACACTTCGCAGACTGGACGCTTCACAAACTGGACACGTCACAGACTAGACGCTTCACAAACTGGACACGTCACAGACTGGAAACTTCACAAACTGAGCCATTCACAAACTGAACAATTCACAAACTGAGCCATTCACAAACTGAACAATTCACAAACTGAGCCATTCACAAACTGAACAATTCACAAACTGAGCCATTCACAAACTGGACACTTCACCAACTGGACACTTCACAAACTGGACACTTCACAGACTGGACACTTCACAAACTGGACACTTCACACACTGGACGCTTCACAAACTGGACACGTCACAGACTGGAAACTTCACAAACTGGACACGTCACAGACTGGACGCTTCACAAACTGGACACGTCACAGACTGGAAACTTCACAAACTGAGCAATTCACAAACTAAACAATTCACAAACTGGACACTTCACGAACTGGACACTTCACCAACTGGACACTTCACAAACTGGACACTTCACAAACTGGACACTTCGCAGACTGGACGCTTCACAAACTGGACACGTCACAGACTAGACGCTTCACAAACTGGACACGTCACAGACTGGAAACTTCACAAACTGAGCCATTCACAAACTGAACAATTCACAAACTGAGCCATTCACAAACTGAACAATTCACAAACTGAGCCATTCACAAACTGAACAATTCACAAACTGAGCCATTCACAAACTGAACAATTCACAAACTGAGCCATTCACAAACTGGACACTTCACCAACTGGACACTTCACAAACTGGACACTTCACAGACTGGACACTTCACAAACTGGACACTTCACACACTGGACGCTTCACAAACTGGACACGTCACAGACTGGAAACTTCACAAACTGGACACGTCACAGACTGGACGCTTCACAAACTGGACACGTCACAGACTGGAAACTTCACAAACTGAGCAATTCACAAACTAAACAATTCACAAACTGGACACTTCACGAACTGGACACTTCACCAACTGGACACTTCACAAACTGGACACTTCACAGACTGGACACTTCACAAACTGGACACTTTGCAGACTGGACGCTTCACAAACTGGACACGTCACAGACTAGACGCTTCACAAACTGGACACGTCACAGACTGGAAACTTCACAAACTGAGCCATTCACAAACTGAACAATTCACAAACTGAGCCATTCACAAACTGAACAATTCACAAACTGAGCCATTCACAAACTGAACAATTCACAAACTGAGCCATTCACAAACTGGACACTTCACCAACTGGACACTTCACAAACTGGACACTTCACAGACTGGACACTTCACAAACTGGACACTTCACACACTGGACGCTTCACAAACTGGACACGTCACAGACTGGAAACTTCACAAACTGGACACGTCACAGACTGGACGCTTCACAAACTGGACACGTCACAGACTGGAAACTTCACAAACTGAGCAATTCACAAACTAAACAATTCACAAACTGGACACTTCACGAACTGGACACTTCACCAACTGGACACTTCACCAACTGGACACTTCACAAACTGGACACTTCACCAACTGGACACTTCACTAACTGGACACTTCTCCAACTGGACACTTCACCAACTGGACACTTCACAAACTGAACGCTTCACAAACTGAACGCTTCACAAACTGGACAATTCACAAACTGAGCCATTCACAAACTGGACAATTCACAAACTGAGCCATTCACAAACTGGACAATTCACAAACTGAGCCATTCACAAACTGGACAATTCACATACTAAACAATTCACAAACTAAACAATTCACAAACTGAACAATTCACAAACTAAACAATTCACAAACTGAACAATTCACAAACTGAACAATTCACATACTAAACAATTCACATACTAAACAATTCACAAACTGAACAATTCATAAACTGAACAATTCACATACTAAACAATTCACAAACTAAACAATTCACAAACTGAACAATTCACAAACTGAACAATTCACATACTAAACAATTCACAAACTGAACAATTCACAAACTAAACAATTCACAAACTAAACAATTCACAAACTGAACAATTCACAAACTGAACAATTCACATACTAAACAATTCACATACTAAACAATTCACAAACTGAACAATTCATAAACTGAACAATTCACATACTAAACAATTCACAAACTAAACAATTCACAAACTGAACAATTCACAAACTGAACAATTCACAAACTGAACAATTCACAAACTGAACAATTCACAAACTAAACAATTCACAAACTAAACAATTCACAAACTGAACAATTCATAAACTGAACAATTCACATACTAAACAATTCACAAACTGAACAATTCACAAACTGAACAATTCACAAACTGAACAATTCACAAACTGAACAATTCACAAACTGAACAATTCACAAACTGAACAATTCACAAACTGAACAATTCACACACTGAACAATTCACATTCACAAACTGAACAATTCACAAACTAAACAATTCACAAACTGAACAATTCACAAACTGAACAATTCACAAACTGAACAATTCACAAACTGAACAATTCACAAACTGAACAATTAACAAACTGAACAATTCATAAACTGAACAATTCATAAACTGAACAATTCACAAACTGAACAATTCACAAACTAAACAATTCACAAACTGAACAATTCACAAACTAAACAATTCACAAACTGAACAATTCACAAACTGAACAATTCACAAACTGAAAAATTCACAAACTGAACAATTCACAAACTGAACAATTCACACACTGAACAATTCACATTCACAAACTGAACAATTCACAAACTGAACAATTCACAAACTGAACAATTCACAAACTAAACAATTCACAAACTAAACAATTCACAAACTGAACAATTCATAAACTGAACAATTCACATACTAAACAATTCACAAACTGAACAATTCACAAACTGAACAATTCACAAACTGAACAATTCACAAACTGAACAATTCACAAACTGAACAATTCACAAACTGAACAATTCACAAACTGAACAATTCACACACTGAACAATTCACATTCACAAACTGAACAATTCACAAACTAAACAATTCACAAACTGAACAATTCACAAACTGAACAATTCACAAACTGAACAATTCACAAACTGAACAATTCACAAACTGAACAATTAACAAACTGAACAATTCATAAACTGAACAATTCATAAACTGAACAATTCACAAACTGAACAATTCACAAACTAAACAATTCACAAACTGAACAATTCACAAACTAAACAATTCACAAACTGAACAATTCACAAACTGAACAATTCACAAACTGAAAAATTCACAAACTGAACAATTCACAAACTGAACAATTCACACACTGAACAATTCACATTCACAAACTGAACAATTCACAAACTAAACAATTCACAAACTGAACAATTCACAAACTGAACAATTCACAAACTGAACAATTCACAAACTGAACAATTCACAAACTGAACAATTAACAAACTGAACAATTCACAAACTGAACAATTCATAAACTGAACAATTCACAAACTGAACAATTCACAAACTAAACAATTCACAAACTGAACAATTCACAAACTAAACAATTCACAAACTGAACAATTCACAAACTGAACAATTCATAAACTGAACAATTCACAAACTAAACAATTCACAAACTGAACAATTCACAAACTGAACAATTCACAAACTGAACAATTCACAAACTAAACAATTCACAAACTGAACAATTCACAAACTAAACAATTCACATACTAAACAATTCACAAACTGAACAATTCACAAACTGAACAATTCACAAACTAAACAATTCACAAACTGAACAATTCACAAACTGAACAATTCACAAACTAAACAATTCACAAACTTAACAATTCACAAACTAAACAATTCACAAACTGAACAATTCACAAACTGAGCCATTCACAAACTGAACAATTCACAAACTGAACAATTCACAAACGGAACAATTCACCAACTGGACACTTCACAAACTGGACACTTCACAAATTGGACACTTCACAAACTGGACACTTCGCAGACTGGACGCTTCACAAACTGGACACGTCACAGACTAGACGCTTCACAAACTGGACACGTCACAGACTGGAAACTTCACAAACTGAGCCATTCACAAACTGAACAATTCACAAACTGAGCCATTCACAAACTGAACAATTCACAAACTGAGCCATTCACAAACTGAACAATTCACAAACTGAGCCATTCACAAACTGAACAATTCACAAACTGAGCCATTCACAAACTGGACACTTCACCAACTGGACACTTCACAAACTGGACACTTCACAGACTGGACACTTCACAAACTGGACACTTCACACACTGGACGCTTCACAAACTGGACACGTCACAGACTGGAAACTTCACAAACTGGACACGTCACAGACTGGACGCTTCACAAACTGGACACGTCACAGACTGGAAACTTCACAAACTGAGCAATTCACAAACTAAACAATTCACAAACTGGACACTTCACGAACTGGACACTTCACCAACTGGACACTTCACAAACTGGACACTTCACAGACTGGACACTTCACAAACTGGACACTTTGCAGACTGGACGCTTCACAAACTGGACACGTCACAGACTAGACGCTTCACAAACTGGACACGTCACAGACTGGAAACTTCACAAACTGAGCCATTCACAAACTGAACAATTCACAAACTGAGCCATTCACAAACTGAACAATTCACAAACTGAGCCATTCACAAACTGAACAATTCACAAACTGAGCCATTCACAAACTGGACACTTCACCAACTGGACACTTCACAAACTGGACACTTCACAGACTGGACACTTCACAAACTGGACACTTCACACACTGGACGCTTCACAAACTGGACACGTCACAGACTGGAAACTTCACAAACTGGACACGTCACAGACTGGACGCTTCACAAACTGGACACGTCACAGACTGGAAACTTCACAAACTGAGCAATTCACAAACTAAACAATTCACAAACTGGACACTTCACGAACTGGACACTTCACCAACTGGACACTTCACCAACTGGACACTTCACAAACTGGACACTTCACCAACTGGACACTTCACTAACTGGACACTTCTCCAACTGGACACTTCACCAACTGGACACTTCACAAACTGAACGCTTCACAAACTGAACGCTTCACAAACTGGACAATTCACAAACTGAGCCATTCACAAACTGGACAATTCACAAACTGAGCCATTCACAAACTGGACAATTCACAAACTGAGCCATTCACAAACTGGACAATTCACATACTAAACAATTCACAAACTAAACAATTCACAAACTGAACAATTCACAAACTAAACAATTCACAAACTGAACAATTCACAAACTGAACAATTCACATACTAAACAATTCACATACTAAACAATTCACAAACTGAACAATTCATAAACTGAACAATTCACATACTAAACAATTCACACACTGAACAATTCACATTCACAAACTGAACAATTCACAAACTAAACAATTCACAAACTGAACAATTCACAAACTGAACAATTCACAAACTGAACAATTCACAAACTGAACAATTAACAAACTGAACAATTCATAAACTGAACAATTCATAAACTGAACAATTCACAAACTGAACAATTCACAAACTAAACAATTCACAAACTGAACAATTCACAAACTAAACAATTCACAAACTGAACAATTCACAAACTGAACAATTCATAAACTGAACAATTCACAAACTAAACAATTCACAAACTGAACAATTCACAAACTGAACAATTCACAAACTGAACAATTCACAAACTAAACAATTCACAAACTGAACAATTCACAAACTAAACAATTCACATACTAAACAATTCACAAACTGAACAATTCACAAACTGAACAATTCACAAACTAAACAATTCACAAACTGAACAATTCACAAACTGAACAATTCACAAACTGAACAATTCACAAACTGAACAATTCACAAACTGAACAATTAACAAACTGAACAATTCATAAACTGAACAATTCATAAACTGAACAATTCACAAACTGAACAATTCACAAACTAAACAATTCACAAACTGAACAATTCACAAACTAAACAATTCACAAACTGAACAATTCACAAACTGAACAATTCATAAACTGAACAATTCACAAACTAAACAATTCACAAACTGAACAATTCACAAACTGAACAATTCACAAACTGAACAATTCACAAACTAAACAATTCACAAACTGAACAATTCACAAACTAAACAATTCACATACTAAACAATTCACAAACTGAACAATTCACAAACTGAACAATTCACAAACTAAACAATTCACAAACTGATTCAATTCACAAACTGAACAATTCACAAACTAAACAATTCACAAACTTAACAATTCACAAACTAAACAATTCACAAACTGAACAATTCACAAACTGAACAATTCACAAACTGAACAATTCACAAACGGAACAATTCACCAACTGGACACTTCACAAACTGGACACTTCACAAATTGGACACTTCACAAACTGGACACTTCGCAGACTGGACGCTTCACAAACTGGACACGTCACAGACTAGACGCTTCACAAACTGGACACGTCACAGACTGGAAACTTCACAAACTGAGCCATTCACAAACTGAACAATTCACAAACTGAGCCATTCACAAACTGAACAATTCACAAACTGAGCCATTCACAAACTGAACAATTCACAAACTGAGCCATTCACAAACTGGACACTTCACCAACTGGACACTTCACAAACTGGACACTTCACAGACTGGACACTTCACAAACTGGACACTTCACACACTGGACGCTTCACAAACTGGACACGTCACAGACTGGAAACTTCACAAACTGGACACGTCACAGACTGGACGCTTCACAAACTGGACACGTCACAGACTGGAAACTTCACAAACTGAGCAATTCACAAACTAAACAATTCACAAACTGGACACTTCACGAACTGGACACTTCACCAACTGGACACTTCACAAACTGGACACTTCACAAACTGGACACTTCGCAGACTGGACGCTTCACAAACTGGACACGTCACAGACTAGACGCTTCACAAACTGGACACGTCACAGACTGGAAACTTCACAAACTGAGCCATTCACAAACTGAACAATTCACAAACTGAGCCATTCACAAACTGAACAATTCACAAACTGAGCCATTCACAAACTGAACAATTCACAAACTGAGCCATTCACAAACTGGACACTTCACCAACTGGACACTTCACAAACTGGACACTTCACAGACTGGACACTTCACAAACTGGACACTTCACACACTGGACGCTTCACAAACTGGACACGTCACAGACTGGAAACTTCACAAACTGGACACGTCACAGACTGGACGCTTCACAAACTGGACACGTCACAGACTGGAAACTTCACAAACTGAGCAATTCACAAACTAAACAATTCACAAACTGGACACTTCACGAACTGGACACTTCACCAACTGGACACTTCACCAACTGGACACTTCACAAACTGGACACTTCACCAACTGGACACTTCACTAACTGGACACTTCTCCAACTGGACACTTCACCAACTGGACACTTCACAAACTGAACGCTTCACAAACTGAACGCTTCACAAACTGGACAATTCACAAACTGAGCCATTCACAAACTGGACAATTCACAAACTGAGCCATTCACAAACTGGACAATTCACAAACTGAGCCATTCACAAACTGGACAATTCACATACTAAACAATTCACAAACTAAACAATTCACAAACTGAACAATTCACAAACTAAACAATTCACAAACTGAACAATTCACAAACTGAACAATTCACATACTAAACAATTCACATACTAAACAATTCACAAACTGAACAATTCATAAACTGAACAATTCACATACTAAACAATTCACAAACTAAACAATTCACAAACTGAACAATTCACAAACTGAACAATTCACATACTAAACAATTCACAAACTGAACAATTCACAAACTAAACAATTCACAAACTAAACAATTCACAAACTGAACAATTCACAAACTGAACAATTCACATACTAAACAATTCACATACTAAACAATTCACAAACTGAACAATTCATAAACTGAACAATTCACATACTAAACAATTCACAAACTAAACAATTCACAAACTGAACAATTCACAAACTGAACAATTCACAAACTGAACAATTCACAAACTGAACAATTCACAAACTAAACAATTCACAAACTAAACAATTCACAAACTGAACAATTCATAAACTGAACAATTCACATACTAAACAATTCACAAACTGAACAATTCACAAACTGAACAATTCACAAACTGAACAATTCACAAACTGAACAATTCACAAACTGAACAATTCACAAACTGAACAATTCACAAACTGAACAATTCACACACTGAACAATTCACATTCACAAACTGAACAATTCACAAACTAAACAATTCACAAACTGAACAATTCACAAACTGAACAATTCACAAACTGAACAATTCACAAACTGAACAATTTACAAACTGAACAATTAACAAACTGAACAATTCATAAACTGAACAATTCATAAACTGAACAATTCACAAACTGAACAATTCACAAACTAAACAATTCACAAACTGAACAATTCACAAACTAAACAATTCACAAACTGAACAATTCACAAACTGAACAATTCACAAACTAAACAATTCACAAACTGAACAATTCACAAACTAAACAATTCACAAACTGAAAAATTCACAAACTGAACAATTCACAAACTGAACAATTCACACACTGAACAATTCACATTCACAAACTGAACAATTCACAAACTAAACAATTCACAAACTGAACAATTCACAAACTGAACAATTCACAAACTGAACAATTCACAAACTGAACAATTCACAAACTGAACAATTCACAAACTGAACAATTAACAAACTGAACAATTCACAAACTGAACAATTCATAAACTGAACAATTCACAAACTGAACAATTCACAAACTAAACAATTCACAAACTGAACAATTCACAAACTAAACAATTCACAAACTGAACAATTCACAAACTGAACAATTCATAAACTGAACAATTCACAAACTAAACAATTCACAAACTGAACAATTCACAAACTGAACAATTCACAAACTGAACAATTCACAAACTAAACAATTCACAAACTGAACAATTCACAAACTAAACAATTCACATACTAAACAATTCACAAACTGAACGATTCACAAACTGAACAATTCACAAACTAAACAATTCACAAACTGAACAATTCACAAACTGAACAATTCACAAACTAAACAATTCACAAACTTAACAATTCACAAACTAAACAATTCACAAACTGAACAATTCACAAACTGAGCCATTCACAAACTGAACAATTCACAAACTGAACAATTCACAAACGGAACAATTCACCAACTGGACACTTCACAAACTGGACACTTCACAAATTGGACACTTCACAAACTGGACACTTCGCAGACTGGACGCTTCACAAACTGGACACGTCACAGACTAGACGCTTCACAAACTGGACACGTCACAGACTGGAAACTTCACAAACTGAGCCATTCACAAACTGAACAATTCACAAACTGAGCCATTCACAAACTGAACAATTCACAAACTGAGCCATTCACAAACTGAACAATTCACAAACTGAGCCATTCACAAACTGAACAATTCACAAACTGAGCCATTCACAAACTGGACACTTCACCAACTGGACACTTCACAAACTGGACACTTCACAGACTGGACACTTCACAAACTGGACACTTCACACACTGGACGCTTCACAAACTGGACACGTCACAGACTGGAAACTTCACAAACTGGACACGTCACAGACTGGACGCTTCACAAACTGGACACGTCACAGACTGGAAACTTCACAAACTGAGCAATTCACAAACTAAACAATTCACAAACTGGACACTTCACGAACTGGACACTTCACCAACTGGACACTTCACAAACTGGACACTTCACAGACTGGACACTTCACAAACTGGACACTTCGCAGACTGGACGCTTCACAAACTGGACACGTCACAGACTAGACGCTTCACAAACTGGACACGTCACAGACTGGAAACTTCACAAACTGAGCCATTCACAAACTGAACAATTCACAAACTGAGCCATTCACAAACTGAACAATTCACAAACTGAGCCATTCACAAACTGAACAATTCACAAACTGAGCCATTCACAAACTGGACACTTCACCAACTGGACACTTCACAAACTGGACACTTCACAGACTGGACACTTCACAAACTGGACACTTCACACACTGGACGCTTCACAAACTGGACACGTCACAGACTGGAAACTTCACAAACTGGACACGTCACAGACTGGACGCTTCACAAACTGGACACGTCACAGACTGGAAACTTCACAAACTGAGCAATTCACAAACTAAACAATTCACAAACTGGACACTTCACGAACTGGACACTTCACCAACTGGACACTTCACCAACTGGACACTTCACAAACTGGACACTTCACCAACTGGACACTTCACTTACTGGACACTTCTCCAACTGGACACTTCACCAACTGGACACTTCACAAACTGAACGCTTCACAAACTGAACGCTTCACAAACTGGACAATTCACAAACTGAGCCATTCACAAACTGGACAATTCACAAACTGAGCCATTCACAAACTGGACAATTCACAAACTGAGCCATTCACAAACTGGACAATTCACATACTAAACAATTCACAAACTAAACAATTCACAAACTGAACAATTCACAAACTAAACAATTCACAAACTGAACAATTCACAAACTGAACAATTCACATACTAAACAATTCACATACTAAACAATTCACAAACTGAACAATTCATAAACTGAACAATTCACATACTAAACAATTCACACACTGAACAATTCACATTCACAAACTGAACAATTCACAAACTAAACAATTCACAAACTGAACAATTCACAAACTGAACAATTCACAAACTGAACAATTCACAAACTGAACAATTAACAAACTGAACAATTCATAAACTGAACAATTCATAAACTGAACAATTCACAAACTGAACAATTCACAAACTAAACAATTCACAAACTGAACAATTCACAAACTAAACAATTCACAAACTGAACAATTCACAAACTGAACAATTCATAAACTGAACAATTCACAAACTAAACAATTCACAAACTGAACAATTCACAAACTGAACAATTCACTAACTGAACAATTCACAAACTAAACAATTCACAAACTGAACAATTCACAAACTAAACAATTCACATACTAAACAATTCACAAACTGAACAATTCACAAACTGAACAATTCACAAACTAAACAATTCACAAACTGAACAATTCACAAACTGAACAATTCACAAACTAAACAATTCACAAACTTAACAATTCACAAACTAAACAATTCACAAACTGAACAATTCACAAACTGAACAATTCACAAACTGAACAATTCACAAACGGAACAATTCACCAACTGGACACTTCACAAACTGGACACTTCACAAATTGGACACTTCACAAACTGGACACTTCGCAGACTGGACGCTTCACAAACTGGACACGTCACAGACTAGACGCTTCACAAACTGGACACGTCACAGACTGGAAACTTCACAAACTGAGCCATTCACAAACTGAACAATTCACAAACTGAGCCATTCACAAACTGAACAATTCACAAACTGAGCCATTCACAAACTGAACAATTCACAAACTGAGCCATTCACAAACTGGACACTTCACCAACTGGACACTTCACAAACTGGACACTTCACAGACTGGACACTTCACAAACTGGACACTTCACACACTGGACGCTTCACAAACTGGACACGTCACAGACTGGAAACTTCACAAACTGGACACGTCACAGACTGGACGCTTCACAAACTGGACACGTCACAGACTGGAAACTTCACAAACTGAGCAATTCACAAACTAAACAATTCACAAACTGGACACTTCACGAACTGGACACTTCACCAACTGGACACTTCACAAACTGGACACTTCACAAACTGGACACTTCGCAGACTGGACGCTTCACAAACTGGACACGTCACAGACTAGACGCTTCACAAACTGGACACGTCACAGACTGGAAACTTCACAAACTGAGCCATTCACAAACTGAACAATTCACAAACTGAGCCATTCACAAACTGAACAATTCACAAACTGAGCCATTCACAAACTGAACAATTCACAAACTGAGCCATTCACAAACTGGACACTTCACCAACTGGACACTTCACAAACTGGACACTTCACAGACTGGACACTTCACAAACTGGACACTTCACACACTGGACGCTTCACAAACTGGACACGTCACAGACTGGAAACTTCACAAACTGGACACGTCACAGACTGGACGCTTCACAAACTGGACACGTCACAGACTGGAAACTTCACAAACTGAGCAATTCACAAACTAAACAATTCACAAACTGGACACTTCACGAACTGGACACTTCACCAACTGGACACTTCACCAACTGGACACTTCACAAACTGGACACTTCACCAACTGGACACTTCACTAACTGGACACTTCTCCAACTGGACACTTCACCAACTGGACACTTCACAAACTGAACGCTTCACAAACTGAACGCTTCACAAACTGGACAATTCACAAACTGAGCCATTCACAAACTGGACAATTCACAAACTGAGCCATTCACAAACTGGACAATTCACAAACTGAGCCATTCACAAACTGGACAATTCACATACTAAACAATTCACAAACTAAACAATTCACAAACTGAACAATTCACAAACTAAACAATTCACAAACTGAACAATTCACAAACTGAACAATTCACATACTAAACAATTCACATACTAAACAATTCACAAACTGAACAATTCATAAACTGAACAATTCACATACTAAACAATTCACAAACTAAACAATTCACAAACTGAACAATTCACAAACTAAACAATTCACATACTAAACAATTCACAAACTGAACAATTCACAAACTAAACAATTCACAAACTAAACAATTCACAAACTGAACAATTCACAAACTGAACAATTCACATACTAAACAATTCACATACTAAACAATTCACAAACTGAACAATTCATAAACTGAACAATTCACATACTAAACAATTCACAAACTAAACAATTCACAAACTGAACAATTCACAAACTGAACAATTCACAAACTGAACAATTCACAAACTGAACAATTCACAAACTAAACAATTCACAAACTAAACAATTCACAAACTGAACAATTCATAAACTGAACAATTCACATACTAAACAATTCACAAACTGAACAATTCACAAACTGAACAATTCACAAACTGAACAATTCACAAACTGAACAATTCACAAACTGAACAATTCACAAACTGAACAATTCACAAACTGAACAATTCACACACTGAACAATTCACATTCACAAACTGAACAATTCACAAACTAAACAATTCACAAACTGAACAATTCACAAACTGAACAATTCACAAACTGAACAATTCACAAACTGAACAATTCACAAACTGAACAATTAACAAACTGAACAATTCATAAACTGAACAATTCATAAACTGAACAATTCACAAACTGAACAATTCACAAACTGAACAATTCACAAACTGAACAATTCACAAACTAAACAATTCACAAACTGAACAATTCACAAACTGAACAATTCATAAACTAAACAATTCACAAACTAAACAATTCACAAACTGAACAATTCACAAACTGAACAATTCACAAACTGAACAATTCACAAACTAAACAATTCACAAACTGAACAATTCACAAACTAAACAATTCACATACTAAACAATTCACAAACTGAACAATTCACAAACTGAACAATTCACAAACTAAACAATTCACAAACTGAACAATTCACAAACTGAACAATTCACAAACTAAACAATTCACAAACTAAACAATTCACAAACTGAACAATTCACAAACTGAGCCATTCACAAACTGAACAATTCACAAACTGAACAATTCACAAACGGAACAATTCACCAACTGGACACTTCACAAACTGGACACTTCACAAATTGGACACTTCACAAACTGGACACTTCGCAGACTGGACGCTTCACAAACTGGACACGTCACAGACTAGACGCTTCACAAACTGGACACGTCACAGACTGGAAACTTCACAAACTGAGCCATTCACAAACTGAACAATTCACAAACTGAGCCATTCACAAACTGAACAATTCACAAACTGAGCCATTCACAAACTGAACAATTCACAAACTGAGCCATTCACAAACTGAACAATTCACAAACTGAGCCATTCACAAACTGGACACTTTACCAACTGGACACTTCACAAACTGGACACTTCACAGACTGGACACTTCACAAACTGGACACTTCACACACTGGACGCTTCACAAACTGGACACGTCACAGACTGGAAACTTCACAAACTGGACACGTCACAGACTGGACGCTTCACAAACTGGACACGTCACAGACTGGAAACTTCACAAGCTGAGCAATTCACAAACTAAACAATTCACAAACTGGACACTTCACGAACTGGACACTTCACCAACTGGACACTTCACAAACTGGACACTTCACAGACTGGACACTTCACAAACTGGACACTTCGCAGACTGGACGCTTCACAAACTGGACACGTCACAGACTAGACGCTTCACAAACTGGACACGTCACAGACTGGAAACTTCACAAACTGAGCCATTCACCATTCACAAACCGAACAATTCACAAACTGAGCCATTCACAAACTGAACAATTCACAAACTGAGCCATTCACAAAGTGAACAATTCACAAACTGGACACTTCACGAACTGGACACTTCACCAACTGGACACTTCAACAACTGGACACGTCACAAACTGCACGATTCACAAAGTAGAAACTATCTACAATCTTTAATTCTATTGCTTTAGGAAAGTACATTAAAAAACAAGCAAGCATGCATTGTGAATAGCAGCAGCAGTTGCCGCAGTCGGACGCTCGCTAAGCTCGTAGACCGAAGCCTCAGTCCCTTTCCCCTATTCTAAAGCAACACTACCTAAGTAGATAATAGATAATTGGACACTGAAGAGTTCCGCACAAACTGCACGTCTTTAGCGTAGACAATCCAATTGAGACCATAAAATACTGCGTAGAGAACATTGAACAGTAGGCCCAAATTAGTCCAGTAGATCACGTTTAAATAGAATACCACGGTGTCCGTGTGACGCAGGTCCGATGACAGAGCGTACACAGTGCCGACACCCAGTACAGCAGCTGCCGGTGTTAATGTAGCCGTGTAAAACAAACTCAAACTGAAAATGGTTAGCGTCACCCTGACTGATTGTCTCTGCTCTTTTTTTGCTTCCAAACCTGTAGTACCAGTAGTACATCTTGTACTCTGTCTGCTGCTACGAATTAGACAAACTCTGTAAGCTAGAAATCCGTTGAACAGTGGCATCAGTATTGAGACTAGACCGCCCCGATGTACAGCCGTCACGTAGATTGCCATAATGTCGCGCTGCAGAGCTTCTGTGGCGAAGCAGCTTGGGAAGAGAGCGGTTGAGTCCAGGAATACCAGAGAGTGCCTTATCCGGTACAGCGGCAGAATTGGTATTGACATGGCCAGTGAGATCAGGGCTGTAATATTTGTAAAACGGTATTTTTTTGCGAAAATTGGCTGCCGAAAGCTTTTCTGAAATATTGAACAATACGTGTAAAAAGTCGATCGGTCTTAAAAATAGGGGGTGTCACCACCATGATTAGCATCAGGAATGCACGGGCATTACAATAAGCATCTGAATGTGGATTTCTTATTCCAACAGAATACTGATTTTACACGTAAATTGGTCCCTTATCGAAAGAATTAACCTGCTCTGGACACGATTGGTTCGATACGGTGGCTATGAAAATTCAGAACCCGGATACTATGAATACACAACCTTAGATAAGCTAGGCTAGTTAAAACGGGGATATCCTTGAAAATGACAGCTAGCTACATGTTAGATACTCGTACTTCAGTTGTGTCAGATAAAACTTATACAGATCTACATGTACGACAGTAGATCCACGCACTTTAAGCGAGGCCCTGCTTAGCACACCAATGCTCTTAGTTAGCGTAGCTAATGAATCATGGAGTTCCCCTGTCCCTGACGCTAATCATGGAGTTCCCCTGTCCCTGACGCTAATCATGGAGTTCCCCTGCTGGGATCCCCTCATGGGATCCCCTGTCCCTGACACTAACCATTTTGCTCATTCTATAGAGTCCCCTGACGCTAATCATGGAGGCCCCTTGTTCCTGGCGCTAATCATGGGATCCCCCTGTCCCTGACGCTAATCATGGGATCCCCCTGTCCCTGACGCTAATCATGGGATCCCCCTGTCCCTGACGCTAATCATGGGATCCCCCTGTCCCTGACGCTAATCATGGGATCCCCCTGTCCCTGACGCTAATCATGGGATCCCCCTTGTCCCTGACAACCAGAATCAACAGTTTATTCAAGCTTTCTCACCAAGTCCAACAGCCATCCGCCTGCTAAACGCCAATCCGTAGGCCCTGTAACTAAACGGCAGTGTCAGAGCGTGCAACCGGTCTATCATCAGAGCCAGCATGAGCAGCATAGCAAACAGTCCAGCCGAGGAGGACATTGCAAAACTCCAAGCGGCGCAAAACCAATCGTTCGGATAGAGTGGTAACTCCCAGTCGCCTTTGGACAGGAACTGGTGCATCAGAATCAAAGCGTTGGTTGGTAGCAAGCAGGCAATGTACACATGAGGCTTCGACCATCTTTTTCGAGTGCAAAGCATCACAACAAATGTAGTAACGTTGCCAAATAGGCCCGCTAGCAAGCAAACCGGTACTAGAAGTAGCGACGCCCAGCAGGTGACAAATTCTAACGTCAAAGTTCGATGATACATCGTCGAAAGTTCGTCATTGTCATCCAATACCGATTGCTGCAGGCGGAAAAGTCAGAGTACTTGTTGCTTTCGCCTCTGGCATCGGGAGTAGTGGTAATGTCAGTGCTTGCATTGCCTTCCATGTGATAGATTTCTTTGTCATTTGGCGTTGTAAATTGCAGTCCCATTAGTTCCATGATGAACTTACAGTGGTTGGATGGGTAATGCTGAAATCGATGCTAAAAATAACAGCCGCATAGGAAAGAAATTTGCCAGTAAAATAAAACACAGTTAAAGTCAGCTTCTACTAGTAATAGGTGCATGCAGTTTCTCTTAGCCAATCTGACAGGTTGACTGACGCAGGAAAATTTTTCCGTTGATCCGGAACTGACTGGATAATTACAGAGTGACTTTCTGGTCAATAATGGGATTTTCATGTCACTGTTAATCCCTGTCATTTTCGATGCAATCATAGACTTTTTTACTGAAAGTTATGCTGTTAGGGAAAATAGGGGATAGTGTCACCTGTTAGACAGATGATAGTGTCAGACCTGTTAGACAGGGGATAGTGTCAGACCTGTTAGACAGGGAATAGTGTCACACCTGTTAGACAGGGAATAGTGTCACACCTGTTAGACAGGGAATAGTGTCACACCTGTTAGACAGGAGATGGTGTCACCTGTTAGACAGGGATAGTGTCACCTGTTAGACAGGGGATAGTGTCACACCTGTTAGACAGGAGATATTGGCACCTACAGGGGATAGTGTCACACCTGTTAGACAGTGGATAGTATCACCTGTTAGATAGGGGATAGTGTCACACCTGTTAGACAGAAGATAGTGTCACACCTGTTAGACAGGAGATATTGGCACCTACAGGGGATAGTGTCACACCTGTTAGACAGTGGATAGTATCACCTGTTAGACAGGGGATAGTGTCACACCTGTTAGACAGTGGATAGTATCACCTGTTAGATAGGGGATAGTGTCACACCTGTTAGACAGTGGATAGTATCACCTGTTAGATAGGGGATAGTGTCACACCTGTTAGACAGGAGATAGTGTCACACCTGTTAGACAGGAGATATTGGCACCTACAGGGGATAGTGTCACACCTGTTAGACAGTGGATAGTATCACCTGTTAGACAGGGGATAGTGTCACACCTGTTAGACAGTGGATAGTATCACCTGTTAGATAGGGGATAGTGTCACACCTGTTAGACAGTGGATAGTATCACCTGTTAGATAGGGGATAGTGTCACACCTGTTAGACAGAAGATAGTGTCACACCTGTTAGACAGGAGATATTGGCACCTACAGGGGATAGTGTCACACCTGTTAGACAGTGGATAGTATCACCTGTTAGACAGGGGATAGTGTCACACCTGTTAGACAGGGGATAGTGTCACACTTGTTAGACAGGGGATAGTATCACGCCTGTTAGACAGGGGATAGTATCACACCTGTTAGACAGGGGATAGTGTCACCTGTTAGACAGGGGATAGTGTCACATGGCACCTGTTAGACAGGGAATAGTGGGACTTATGTTAGTTCCTTGCAACAGCAGAACACTTCCTAAAATTTTATTTATAAACTTTTTCTTGGTAAACGTTTTAATACTTTGATTTACTTTTTAAATCAAATACTGAGACTTACTTGTTGTAGCTATCTATACTCAAGCACAAATCGCCTTTGAAAACTTTGCGAAATTTAGATAAATTTTGTGGCGTCATTGAGCTCTTTCTTTTATTTATTTAACTCAATCGTAGCAAACAACAGTGATTTGCTGGACCCCTAAAGAACCAATCAGAAATCAGCCAGTCTGATACTACTTCACTTTCTTGGACCAAATAAAACATCGAATTCAAAATTTTCTGGGAGTTCAACCTGTTTCGATCTTGAGTGAGTCAGTGAGTAAGTGAGTTAGTTGATCAGTTATTTATTTTTTTGTTTGGTAAGTTAGTTAGTTAGTTAGTTAGTTAGTTAGTTAATTAGTTAGTTAGTTAGTTAATTAGTTAGTTAGTTAGTTAGTTAGTTAGTTAGTTAGTTAGTTAGCTAGTTAGTTAGTCAGTTATTTAGTTAATTAGTTAGTTAGTTAGTTAGTTAATTAGTTAGTTAATTAGTTAGTTAGTTAGTTAGTTAGTTATTCTAGTTAGTTAATTAGTTAGTTAGTTAGTTAGTTAGTTAGTCAGTTAGTTATTCTAGTTAGTTAATTAGTTAGTTAGTTCAGGTACATGTACGAGCTGTTTACGAGTATTTCACGATTCGAAGCACTCATTTCTATTAAAATCGAAATGATCCCATTACCCTTTCTTTGCTAATTTTACTAAATAAGTCACGATGAATATTTCATCTGCCGTTTCTCAGCTACCAAAGCAGTCTATTAAAAATTAAAACGTAAATCTGACTGAGGTTGTCCGACCTCCGAATATTTATTTGAATAAAGTTTATGCATGACGAAAAAATCATTTAACACTACTAGTAGTACTATTGTATTATAGTAGTATATAAGATCTAAACACTACTATAATTTATGTTCTATTATCTAACAAAACAAAAAAGATAAACTGTATTGTCAGCGGATCAAGTGCAAGCAGGTTGTAATCCACACAATACAACCCATGAAATAGTAAACAAAACTAAATAGCAGCAAGTATGATATAACAATTCTCTCACTGTGTCTCATCGCTGTGTTTAAAATACAGAAATTCAGAATATAGAACTGTTGTTGCACTACGCCTAAGATCAAAAACATAAAGAGGTCAAATTACACAAAATATGGCGTAATTGTACCGACCAAAACATGATATAATTTGTTGATATCGAAGGATTAGGTGCTAAAATATCTATAGTCCAGACAATATCTTTATTTTTCGAGTTGACGCCACTTTTGTTAAATTATTTCGAACCCAACGGAGTTTTCCTGCCACAACCAGTCGCAAAAAAATACAATTGCAGTAACAGAATGTGAAAAGTAAAGTTAAACAGTTAAACAACCGATTAAACCAGTTATTTGAAAAGCAGCAGCATTGGAAATTAAAACAAAGTTACTATTTGAAGAAAACATTTTTATAAAAAAATATCTGCACAAAAAAATGTTGGGCTATATTTTATTCACAATTTGATTCAGTGGAGCAACATTTTGCCCGCAGCTGAAACAAGAGACAACCTTTTCTTCGAGATGAGGGTTAGATACTACTACACATGCAAGTAGTTTAATAAATATTAGTCAGCAAATTTATATGCGGTTCGAATAATGTCGTGTTGCTATAGAAAGATACAATTTATGCATAAAGAAAGTATGGGTGATGAATTTTACAAAGCTTATTATGTAACCAGGCATCTGGTTTTGAAACTCAAAATAACTATTGCAATTTCTGATTGCTTTTATTGTTATAAGTTCCAAGAAGAACAACAGAGAAATATAAATGACTAATTGAATATCAATCAAGGTTAAAAACTTGACCAAAACAAAAACGATATTATGCATAATTTGGAGATCATATCAGGGGAAAACGGAAACAAAATATCAGTCAGCAGGTTTAAACAAACAGTCTGCAAATTCAAAAGTACATATACATACGTCCTCTTGTTTGCTGAATTTGTGGATTTGTGGCGCGTTGTTTGATCGATTGAAAAAAAG
This sequence comes from Macrostomum lignano, assembly GCA_002269645.1. Taxonomy (NCBI): domain Eukaryota; kingdom Metazoa; phylum Platyhelminthes; family Macrostomidae; genus Macrostomum; species Macrostomum lignano. The sequence continues at coordinate 466,557 of NIVC01000284.1, read as the reverse complement.
GAAAATCTGCTACAAGCATAGCTGTTAAAAAATCAATCCTGGACCAACGGGACGGATGCTATGATATTGTTCGACCTGTTGAGACCAGATGGCTGCATGGTCACTCAGCCTCTCAGAGTATGACTATAAGCATTACCGAAAATATAGTCAAGGATCACTAGTAAAGTTATTACAATCAGGTGATCTTTGAAAAGTTTATCCGGTAAGAAAAAATGTCACTTTTTCGTGTCATGTCACGTGTTCAGTAATAACAGAAAAATCTATAGGCTAATGTTTGTTATGAAGCGTCTTGTGATCCATGAATACGATGCGGTCATTCACTGTTGCTTCTCTGCACTATCCGACTCTCCGTTCTCCTTTGTTGTGGCCAAATTCTCCTCGGGAATTTTCGACTCCGTGCTGACTGTGTTGATCTTGGCCAGCTCAACATTGGCCTGAATCATCTCGTGCATGTCTTCGAACGCCTGACGCAGAGCCTCTCCGTAGCGTAGAGCCGAGATGTCCGGATTCGGGCAGTCTCGCCAGCACGAGATGCACACGACGATGCTATCAGTGTGCAAGTTGTAGGCCGCTCCGTAGCCGTTTGGGACCACTGCTCCGTAGCAAATGAGGGCGTCTGTTGTGGTTGACACCTAGAAGATAATTGAGTTAGAACAAGAGAGCATCAAAAGAGCCACAGTTTAACCAAGTCACAGTTAAACCAAGTCGCAGTTTAACCAAGTCACAGTTTAACCATGTCACAGTTTAACTGTCACCGTTTTACAAAGTTACGAGGCACAGTTAAACAGTGCTAGAGTCTACTCACCTGACTAGTAGACAGTCGAAACTGATTGCATTCAACGTAAACGGGATCTGTAAACAGATCCGGCAGTTTGCCCATGACCGACTCGGCTGTGACGCGCAGGCCCAGCATGTGATTGTCAACACCGTGGCCGAGAATGGTTTTGAGCATGTGCTCAGTCTGATGTTCGATCGCTTCGCGGAGAAGCTTCAGCTTCTGTTCATTCTGCATATTCCAGAGGTGGTCTTTGTAACATTTTTGAGTTGATGTATAATACTACTACTACTACTACTACTACTACTACTACAATACTACTACTACTACTACTACTACTACTACTACTACTACTACTACTACTACTACTACTACTACTACTACTACTACTACTACTACTACTACTTCTACTACTACAATACTACTACTACTACTACTACTACTACTACTACTACTACTACTACTACTACTACTACTACTACTACTACTACTACTACTACTACTACTACTGCTACTGCTACTACTACTGCTACTACTACTACTACTGCTTCTACTACTACTACTACTACTACTACTACTACTACTACTACTACTACTACTACTACTACTACTACTACTACTACTACTACTACTACTACTACTACTACTACTACTACTACTACTACTACTACTACTACTACTACTACTACTACTACTACTACTACTACTACTACTACTACTACTACTACTACTAATACTACTACTACTACTACTACTACTACTACTACTACTACTACTACTACTACTACTACTACTACTACTACTACTACTACTACTACTACTACTACTACTACTACTACTACTACTACTACTACTACTACTACTACTACTACTACTACTACTACTACTACTACTACTACTACTACTACTACTACTACTACTACTCACAGTAGTTTTCACATCGCCCTCCATAGCCTTCACCCACTGCAGCGCAGCCATTGAAGCTGCGTGAATAACATCAACGCGTCCCAGATGAAAGCGTCGAATGGAAGCACTCTCGTAGGTTGGTACCAAATATTTGTGAACCCTTGAAAATGTTTTGAAGAAGGTTTAATTCATCATAAAGTGTATAATGTATTAAATCTGCAAAAAAACTCACTTATAGTGAGCCAACTGCAATGCGAGCTGCACGAAAGAATCCGGGCTCATGTTCACAGTCTTGGGGTACTCTCTGCCGAACATGTCGAATCTCAGGATGTACAGATCCAGATCATCCACCAGTCTGGAAGTGTGGTTTTATGCGGAAATGCATTGAAACAAATTGTAGCCGCTGAACGTGTTCGCGGTCAAATGCACATGTTTGTCAGATATTTTCTTAGAAATTCTACGCGACAGTGTCCTCACATACTTGTCAATCTCTTCCAGTCCGCTCTGAATGTGAGCCTCGGTCTGTTTGTCGATGTGCCACTCCAGCTTCTGCGGATGCGGCAGGTCGCAAATCGATGGAAATCTTCGCAGCCGTTTGGTCTTCATCTCCTCCCTGTTTGGTGCGGGCGGTTGTGTTTTAGTGGTTTTATAATTCTGTTTGTACCAGCGTATCTTTAACATAGTGACACCTGTTAGACAGGGGATAGAGTCACACCTGTTAGATAGGGGATAGTGTCACACCTATTAGACAGGGGATAGTGTCACACCTGTTAGACAGGGAATAGTGACACACCTGTTAGACAGGGAATAGTGACATACCTGTTAGACAGGGAATAGTGACACACCTGTTAGACAGGGAATAGTGTCACACCTGCTAGACAGGGAATAGTGACACACCTGCTAGACAGGGGATAGTGTCAAACCTGTTAGACAGGAGATAGTGTCACACCTGTTAGACAGGGGATAGTGTCATACCTGTTAGACAGGAGATAGTGCCACACCTGTTAGACAGGGAATAGTGACACACCTGCTAGGCAGGGGATAGTGACACACCTGTTAGACAGGGAATAGTGACACACCTGTTAGACAGGAGATAGTGTCACACCTGTTAGACAGGGAATAGTGTCAAACCTGTTAGACAGGAGATAGTGTCACACCTGTTAGACAGGGGATAGTGTCATACCTGTTAGACAGGAGATAGTGTCACACCTGTTAGACAGGGAATAGTGACACACCTGCTAGGCAGGGGATAGTGACACACCTGTTAGACAGGGGATAGTGTCACACCTGTTGGACAGGGGATAGTGACACACCTGCTAGACAGGGAATAGTGACACACCTGCTAGACAGGGAATAGTGACACACCTGCTAGACAGGGGATAGTGACACACCTGCTAGACAGGGAATAGTGACACACCTGTTAGACAGGGAATAGTGACACACCTGTTAGACAGGGAATAGTGACACACCTGTTAGACAGGGAATAGTGAGACACCTGCTAGACAGGGGATAGTGTCAAACCTGTTAGACAGGAGATAGTGTCACACCTGTTAGACAGGGGATAGTGTCATACCTGTTAGACAGGAGATAGTGTCACACCTGTTGGACAGGGGATAGTGACACACCTGCTAGGCAGGGGATAGTGACACACCTGTTAGACAGGGAATAGTGACACACCTGCTAGACAGGGAATAGTGACACACCTGCTAGACAGGGAATAGTGACACACCTGCTAGACAGGGGATAGTGTCAAACCTGTTAGACAGGAGATAGTGTCACACCTGTTAGACAGGGGATAGTGTCATACCTGTTAGACAGGAGATAGTGTCACACCTGTTAGACAGGGAATAGTGACACACCTGCTAGACAGGGGATAGTGACACACCTGTTAGACAGGGAATAGTGACACACCTGGGATAGTGTCACACCTGTTAGACAGGTGATAGTGTCACACCTGTTAGACAGGGAATAGTGTCACACCTGTTAGACAAGGGATAGTGTCACCTTCTAGGGTAAATTATAACCTAATTAAAATTCTCGATCATTTTTATAGTACGATGAGGTACTACTTATCGGCAATAAGCTACCACAAGTAGCATAGCATAAAAGAGAAAACGCTTGTGCACTAATTGTGACTTGCATTCGCAAGGCATGATAGATTCCCTAAAAAATCTTGTGATTTGATGTGAACTTTAAATGTGTTCCGGATAGCGTTTTTATTAATAGTAAAGCCATCATATTACATATTTTTTTGAAAATTGTTTGAATATTGAAAAAAATTCGACACTCAAGAGACCATTGTCCGTATAATGTACCATTGATTTGATTTTTCAGTATTTCAAACTCACGTTAGACCTTGGCCTTCAAGTTGTGTCCCGCTGTGAACCATTCATACAAAAGTTTATAAATTATTATAAATCAAAACGACTCGAATAATTTATTTTTCTAAATAAAAAAGACAGAACAATCAACAGGGATGTAATGCATGTTGATGAAGGCTGCAGTATAATGACAAGCAAATATAGGTATAGCTAACATTACTTTTTTCAATCAAGTTGAACACCAAGATGTCTTTATTTCCAATGGCTTTATTGTCTACGGCTTTAATGTCTATGGCTTTAATGTCTATGGCTCTAATGTCTATGGCTCTAATGTCTATGGTTTTAATGCGTATGGATTTAATGTCTTTGGCTTTAATGTCTATGGCTTTAATGTCTATGGCTTTAATGTCTATGGCTTTAATGTCTATGGCTTTAATGTTTATGGCTTTAGTGTCTGCGGCTTTAATGTCTATGGCTCTAATGTCTATGGCTTTGATGTCGATGGCCGTAATGTCTATGGCTTTAATGTCCATGGCTTTATATCTATGGCTTTATGTCTATGGCTCTAATGTCTATGGCTTTGATGTCGATGGCTGTAATTTCTATGGCTGTAGTTTCTGTGGCTTTATTTTCCAGTAAATATTATCAACTCTACCGAAAAATGCAATATTGTTTTTTTAAATCATATTTTTGCATGTACAGTATACATTTTTAATCTAAATAGACCTAATATAAAAACTGGATTAGGATAAAAAAACACACGAAACTTAACGTTGGACGCAAGGCGAGCAACTAATCAATTTTTAGCACAATCTAAGACAACTATTACGCGTACCAGCAAACAGATTAGTCTAATATAGGCTGACCGAAAACTATTGTAATAGAATCGATAATTATAAAGTCAATGAGGTTTCAGGGATCTATTAGAAAACCGATTAGCAAATAGGTAGGAGGGTTGAAGGACCAATTAGTTAATCGATTAGCCTAATAGGTTGAAGGGTTGGCAGACCTATTAGATAATCGATTAGCCTAATGGGGTTGAAGGTTTGAAAAGCCTATTAGATAATCGACTAGCCTAATAGCCTAATTGATGAAATAATTAAAGAATCGAAAATTTAAATTTAAAGAATAACAACCAGAATTTTACTAGATATTTTAGTTCGAACTTTTGAATTCTGTTTAATAAAAACTTATTAGGAAATTAGACAAATAGCTAGTTTTCTAATACTATAATAGGACATCATGTACTTACTGATCCGTAGCAGCCTTCGAGCAGGCGAAACTTAGAAAGTAGTAAAATAAAGAAGCAATTCATTTTGTATTGAAACGAGGTCAAAGCGTATTAGTAGTAGAATAACGAAAGGTTCTTTCTACGCTACTATCAGTAGAATCGCTGGGATAAAAGAAGCTGAAAAAGTGTCAAAAATTATTCTAAAAAAATATGGAAAAGATTCACTCACATGTAGGCCAGAATGTGTTCAATTAGTTTGATGACAGCGATACCTTCGCTCACGGAGTGCTCATAGTTCAGACCCGTGTTGCCGTCAGCTGAGACTACAAACTGAAATGTTATGAAAAAAATGATTGAATCTTCGTCGATAACTTTTATACCTCAACGCATTCTTTACCAAAGTCCCATGCAACCTACATCAAATCAGACTCTAGCCAAACTATTATATATAAAAAATAAGTCAATATGAGCACACAAAAGCGCGCGCCAACACGGCCCTCTGACTTCCTAATCGTCAGGCGCATGTACACTGTCTGTGCCTTGGGGGTCGGTACAATCGACAATGGGCCCACAAGCCCCAGATGGACTACCAACCCTACCTCAACCTTCACCTACACTGGTACATGTACAAGCATTCTCTCACCTGCATAGTCTTGTCGTACCACCGATTAGCTCCATTGTGCTTGCTGCCCATTCCATGCAACAACTGCAGAGATCGATTGGTGTCGTCTCGAACTCCCGAGCTGGTCTGCTCTGTGCTGGCCTCGTGATTGAAGCTGGCATCGATCGGTTTGTCCAGACACAGGATGAAGCAGGAACGCTCGATCAGGTCCAAGTTGGCCTTGTTCTTGGCGTCTGCGATACAGGAATCAGTAGATTCTTAAGTCTTAGATTATGATGGTCATAGTTCCCTCAGATTCCAAAGTCTTAGATTATGGTCATAGATCCCTCAGACTCTACAGTCTTAGATTATGATGGTCATAGATCCCTCAGATTCCAAAGTCTTAGATTATGATGGTCACAGATCCCTCAGATTCAACAGTCTTAGATTATGATGGTCATAGATCCCTCAGATTCCAAAGTCTTAGATTATGGTCATAGATCCCTCAGATTCCAAAGTTTTAGATTATGGTCATAGATCCCTCAGATTCTACAGTCTTAAATTATAATTTTCATAGATCCCTCAGATTCTACAGTCTTAAATTATAATTGTCATAGATCCCTCAGACTCTACAGTCTTAGATTATGGTCATAGATCCCTCAGATTCTACAGTCTTAAATTATAATTGTCATAGATCCCTCAGATTCTACAGTCTTAAATTATAATTGTCATAGATCCCTCAGATTCCAAAGTCTGAGATTATGGTCATAGATCCCTCAGATTCCAAAGTCTGAGATTATGGTCATAGATCCCTCAGATTCCAAAGTCTTAGATTATTGTCATAGATCCCTTAGATTCCTAAGTCTGAGATTATGGTCATAGATCCCTCAGATTCTACAGTCTTAAATTATAATTGTTATAGATCCGTCAGACTCAAGTCTTAGATTATGGTCATAGATCCCTCAGATTCCAAAGTCTTAGATTATTGTCATAGATCCTTCAGATTCCAAAGTCTTAGATTATTGTCATAGATCCCTCAGACTCTACAGTCTTAGATTATTGTCATCGATCCCTCAGACTCTACAGTCTTAGATTATTGTCATAAATCCTTCAGATTCCAAAGTTTTAGATTATTGTCATAGATCCCTCAGATTCCAAAATCTTAGATTATTGTCATCGATCCCTCAGACTCGTATTTAGTTAGGAACTCTGAATTGAACTTTAGCTACACCTTTAAAATATTTACTCTGTGTCTAAGCCACTGTAACTGATATCGTTACCAATGATAAACTGATATCAATGGAACTCAATCAACTACTATATTTAGCACTGAACAAAGAAGTGCAAGGGTGCCAGATTTGTTCTGAAAATATGAGTCTATCGAGAACACGTTCCAGCAGTTTCAAGTTAACACTCATACACATAATATTTACCTGCATTCAACGCTTTAAATTCCTGAAACTTTTCTTAACATAGATAAAGTTGAATCAAACATGAGATACACAGTTTAAGTCAGAAATCAGAGAGGCAATTTGATTTAGGAATCAGAGAGAGGCAGTTTGAGTCAGGAATCAGAGAGAGGCAGTTTGAGTAAGGAATCAGAGAGAGGCAGTTTGAGTAAGGAATCAGAGAGAGGCAGTTTGAGTCAGGAATCAGAGAGAGGCAGTTTGAGTCAGGAATCAGAGAGAGGCAGTTTGAGTCAGGAATCAGAGAGAGGCAGTTTGAGTCCGGAATGAGATAGGCAGTTTGAGTCAGGAATGAGATAAGCAGTTTGAGTCAGGAATGAGATAGGCAGTTTGAGTCAGGAATGAGATAAGCAGTTTGAGTCAGGAATGAGATAGGCAGTTTGAGTCAGGAATCAGAGAGAGGCAGTTTGAGTCAGGAATCAGTGAGAGGCAGGTTGAGTCAGGAATGAGAGAGGCAGTTTGAGTCAGGAATCAGTGAGAGGCAGGTTGAGTCAGGAATCAGTGAGAGGCAGTTTGAGTCAGGAATCAGTGAGAGGCAGGTTGAGTCAGGAATGAGAGAGGCAGTTTGAGTCAGGAATCAGAGATAGGCAGTTTGAGTCAGGAATCAGTGAGAGGCAGGTTGAGTCAGGAATGAGAGAGGCAGTTTGAGTCCGGAATAAGAGAGCCAGTTTGAGTCAGGAATCAGAGAGAGGCAGTTTGAGTCAGGAATGAGAGAGGCAGTTTGAGTCAGGAATGAGAGAGGCATGACAGTTTGAGTCAGGAATCAGAGAGAGACAGTTTGAGTCAGGAATGAGAGAGGCAATTTGAGTCAGGAATCAGAGAGAGGCAGTTTGAGTCAGGAATCAGAGAGAGGCAGTTTGAGTCAGGAATCAGAGAGAGGCAGTTTGAGTCAGGAATCAGAGAGAGGCAGTTTGAGTCAGGAATGAGAGAGGCATGACAGTTTGAGTCAGGAATCAGAGAGAGGCAGTTTGAGTCAGGAATGAGAGAGGCAGTTTGAGTCAGGAATGAGAGAGGCAGTTTGAGTCAGGAATCAGAGAGAGGCAGTTTGAGTCAGGAATCAGAGAGAGGCAGTTTGAGTCAGGAATCAGAGAGAGGCAGTTTGAGTCAGGAATCAGAGAGAGGCAGTTTGAGTCAGGAATGAGAGAGGCAGTTTGAGTCAGGAATGAGAGAGGCAGTTTGAGTCGGGAATGAGAGAGGCAGTTTGAGTCAGGAATGAGAGAGGCAGTTTGAGTCAGGAATGAGAGAGGCAGTTTGAGTCAGGAATAAAAGGCGTTTTGAGTCAGGATCCGAAATCATTTATTCAAAAGTACACAAACATTTGCGATAAAATTCGGTCAACAAGCCGAAGTACTGAAGCCAGTAGCTCAATACTTCAAACAGAGACAAATAATACGAATTTTTCGATCGCAATCGAAAGCAGAAAAAAAGGGGGAGATTTTGTCACGCGCGCAAAAAGGAGCTCTTCTTGATGTCGAGAGCGCGAGCCCTTTTAATTTTTTGCTATCTGAAGGCAGTAGCTGGGATTTGGTTGCTGAGCCTCAAACTGTTCAATATATTTTCTCTCGCTACCGTTTCGCTGACTCATTAATTATTAATCGGGTCTGGAGCGATTTTTTAAATCCCGAGATAAAACTTTATTCAAACGTCTGCGTGTACTCAATTATTTTTTGTTTCAATGCACGGTAGAGCCAAAAATTGGACTGACTAAACGTTTAGTGCGATTGAGCAAAGTTAATTACTAGGCAAAACAGCGAGTT